>CAJVPQ010002503.1:0-13638 GCA_910591825.1 Funneliformis caledonium
GTACTTTACCTTTCTTCACAGAACTATTTGAGCTTTGGTATAAACCTGTTGATAACAAAAGGGTAAAGATTATACCTTTAAATAAAACTTACTAACTCCAATTTCTTTTGCTTATATGCTGGATCCTTCGGTGGTGACGGAAGCTATAATAAAACTCAAGGCGCTATTCAGATCTCTACCCATTCATTTGAACCTTTTCAGGTTGATGCTATTCGGAGAGCACTTCTAGATAACTTTGAGATAGAGACTACTCGTGTCTCTGGTGGAAAAGGAAAGGATAAATACATAATACGAATTCCTAAGAGAGAGTGAACAAAAGTACAAGGTATTGTTTCTCCTCACATCCCTTCAATGATGAAAGATCGAATAGGGCTTTAAGTTAAGGTTTCACACCAAAAACCCCAACTCTCATATTTTCTTCTCTGTTTCTTTATGTTTTGTTTTATATGGTACTTTAACATTTTATTCTTCCTTTTATTCTCTAAATTTCCCGACCTAAGGGTGAACTACCTATTAGGATACAGGGATTAAATCCTTCTCATAACCTCTCTTTCTTTACCTTGGGGTAACCTATGTGTGCTAAGCTGTAGGAACAATGTAAGCTATCCATCTAAGCACAAGGTGGTACGTTGCTAGGCTAGATTACCATGGATAACGAAAGTGAACATACATTGAGGCGTCGTAAGAACAGCCGACCAAAAGTGCTTGAAACGGTCTCTCGAGGATAGGAATAATCTGCTTTTGATAGGTTATTCGATCAGCCTTAAGCGTAAAATAACGACATATCCTCCGGCGTAGAGTATGATCCTAAAGTAATCATTAAGGTGTTTCTGATGGAACAGGGTAAGCCCAATGGTCTCCTCTTGGGAGAGGAGGGATGAGAGTGATTTCATCTATCGGCTAGTGGGTAAGGACAGTGCAAAAAGCGAATGCCTCGCTGTAATGACGAGGATAGGATTTTCTAATCTGCACTGAAAGGTGGCTGACTTGCACAAGGGTGTTGCTCTCAAATCCAAAGGGGTTGAAACCTAACGCCATCATGCGTCAAGGGTTAAGCCTAAGGACTATTAAAACCATTAAGTGTCTTAGGTTACAACTGTACATACTTAGAAGTAAATAAGCTATATAACTAGTCATGATAAAACACTTAAGGATTCTATAGAAATATTGCTTTATTTGAAATCTAACCCTATTTGGATTTCGGCATTTGCCAATGGTGAGGGGTGCTTCACTGCTTCTTTAATGTGTTATCTAAAAGGAATGTGGGGATTACAGCCTCAAGGTGAATTTCATATTACTCAAAAGGTAGAAGACCTTCCTTTGCTCGAAGCTATTAATGCCTACTTTGATAACAAAGGTGGTGTCTATGTTAAGCCTAACGAGATGGCTGTAGTTACCTTTAAAAGCATCCCTATATTGGAAGAGTTAATCATTCCCTTTTTCTTAAAGTATCCTTTACTCTCCTTTTTCCAGCTGCAACGTGTCGTCTGGAAAAAGTCTGCAAAAAGTTATGAGTTTGAAAAATGGTGTGAGATTGTTCAACTCTTACGTTCGCACAACCATATAGGGAAAACTCTCGCTGCTAGAGATGCCTTCTTAGATATTGCCAAATTATGCAGTGATTTAAACTCTAAACGGAATAACCCTTCTAAGTGATTAGGGCGGAAATAGTCAAAGAATGGTTAGAATCACTTACAGGAGTTCCTTCTATAGAGGCTAAGGTTGCCTTGGGTCAAGCCGAGGGTGGCAAATAAGTATTGACCGATTTGAGAGCAATGCTTGAGCCGTATGCGGTGAAAGTCGCACGTACGGTTCTGAGGAGGGGAAAGAGAGAGATCTCCTACCTATTCCGACCACCGGACTCTGCTAACACTAGCGTGGATGTATAGAGTCTGAGACCTGCCCGATGCTAGATAATCAACTAAGCCGTTCTAGGATGGCAAGGGAAGCTCTAGTCAATGGCGGCTGTAACCTTGACGGTCTGGCTATATAGGGCCGTCTTAAAACTCGGCTATTTGCTGGGATACCATATTAGGAGACTAGTACGTGGTCTAAATACCTAAGAAGTAAGTAATTAGTTTGAATCAAAATGTTCTCTACACTTGTTTTATTCTTCTCGACCTGTAACAATCTAGTCAATAATGGTAATCAGCAGGAAAGACTAGTGGATAATAGCAATTTCAACTCAGAAGCCAAAAGCTATTTCTTAGGGGGGTTCGCGGAGGGCGAAGGTTCAGTTTCAGCGTCTGTCAAAGTTCATTCTGATTTCGGGGTTCATGTTCAGCCAGAGTTTGGTGTAACTCAACACGAAAATGGTAAGCATATCCTAGCAGGGTTTAAAGACCTGTTTGACGGCAAAGGTAACCTTCACTTGAAACCCGGATCCCAAGACGTGTTGGAGTATAAGCTATTAGGCTTGACTAATCTTATAGATCACGTTGTACCGTTTTACCTTAAGTATGTAAGACCTTTCAGTGGTAAAGTAAAGGAATTCAACACTTTCCTCGAGATCCTCGAGCGGAAACAACGGAAAGAGCATTTTACCCAAGAGGGTCTGATAGACATGGTTAAGCTCGCTTATACTCTCAATGAGGAGGGTAAGGGCAAAACGCGTAAACGAACTTTGGAGGTGGTACTTGCTATTATCCGGGACAAAAAGGCATACTTTGCCAATCCCAACAACTAGAATCCTCAGAGGCCATACGCCGAGCAGGTAAAGGCACCTTTCTTTCTCTTTTAACCTTAAACTTCTATTTTATTCCTTATAAAAACTCCCCAAAACGTCTCTGGTTCTCTTGAGGTTATTTTTCGTCTTAGCCTCGCCCCTAGGACGTAGAGCCCTTGGTTCGAGACCGGGGTAGGCGAATTTTTAGAGAGAAATAATGGTCCTTTTCTTGAAGATATGGTCCAACCCTCTACGAGAGTAGCAGGAATAAAGCCTAAGGTAGCGAAATTCTGCCCTGGCGTGGAACTCCACACGCTCGCAAACCACTATATGCTGGGAAGGCTGAAACCTTGCGGTACTCAACCCATAAGATAGGGGTAAGTTACAATCCTCACAAGGAATGCCCAATCAGCAGGAAACCAAACCGTCGGGGAGTAGGATCCTCAGAGACTACACGTGGTTCTAGATGTTAGGCTGTTGTATCAATTTCCCAATTTTATTATAACGTACTAAGAAGTAAGATAAATTGTTTATAAACATTATGACACTTTTTAATGATCAAATTTTCAATCCTTCTTGGGTTGTTGGTTTCGTAGACGGGGAAGGGTGCTTCTCAGTGGGTGTCTTCAAAAATCAAACCTTACGTTTAGGTTATCAAGTTCAGCTTGAGTTTAGTATAACACAACACAGACGTGATCATGAGTTGTTGTTACAGTTCGTAGAGTTCTTTGGTTGTGGTTACGTGGCACCAGATGGACCTCTGAAATTTAAGTACCTGGTTCGTGACCTGTCTGATCTAAACAGAGTCATAATACCTTTCTTCCAGTCTTATCCTTTACGAACCGTTAAACAATTGGATTTCAACTCTTTTGCTTCTGTGGCTACTATGATGAACCGTAAGGAACACCTTACTGAGCAGGGTCTTCTTGGCATTCAAGGGTTGTATGAACCGCAACAGAACATATGAGGCTCCTAACAAATAGTAAGATATAGTCCAAACCCTAAATAAAACAATTCCCCCCTGGCCCCGGTCCACGTAGGCCGAGCGGCCCTAGGGGGCTAATACTAAATTAGGGTAGAGCGAAATTTCTTGGCATTTAAATGATGTCCCGCATGAATGGTTGAACGAAGCTCCTACTGTCTCCAAGACGAGCTCGGCGAAATTGAATTATCCGTGAAGATGCGGATTACCCCCAGCTAGACGAGAGTGCGACCTGCTAAGCTTATAAACGTAATGTGGAGAATTCCCACCTGAACGTCTATCTTCTGAGCCTACCTATACATGCGTTCTGAGTAATTGGAGGGTGTGAAGCTATAGGGACAATGCAAATTTGAGGGTATTTGTTAGGCTAGGTATCCATGGATAACGTAAGTGAACCTATGGTTGAAGCGTTGTAATCAGAGGGTTAGAATTTCTCGTTTCTAATCTGATAGACTAGTGAATTCTTTTCACCTGTTATAACGTATAGTAGGATCCTAAAGATATCATTAAGGTGCGTTTATAGGAACAGGGTAAGCCCAACGGTCTCCTTGAGAAAGGAGGAATCAAAGCAATTTGGTTTATCGACCAGTGGGTATAGGATTGTCTAAAAAGCAAAGGCCAGTGTGTAATGCATTGGATAGGATTTTTGAATCTGCACCGAAAGGTGGCTGACTTGGACTAAAGGTGCTAAAACCTCTTGACTCAAACTAAGGTCGGTGAGGTAGCTTATAAATATATTAAGGATAGGGCATGTACCATATCTTGTCAATAAAATAAGTTAGGATAGACTACCTATCTGTCTTAACCTTAGAAGTAATAGAGCTTTGTTTTTTCAAAAATGAAACCTTTCTTTATCCGCTCTACTTGTGGAGTAAATAATCTTCATCCTAATTACATAGCTGGATTAATTGATGGCGAAGGTTCTTTTAATATAACTATTTCTAAAGACGATTCTCGTTCAGCAGGGCATCGGGTAGTGTGCGAAATGCATGTTACACAAAAAACCCATTCTGCTAGTGTGCTATATCTTCTCAAAGAGTTTTTTGGCTGTGGAGTTGTTAAGATCGATAATAAAAATACGGATGGATTAAAAGATCAACTGAGTAGTATAGTGGACATTAGCAGAGTCCTAATCCCTCATTTAGATAAAGACCCTTTATTGACTTCTAAGTATCTTAATTATTTGACCTTCAAAAAAGCAATCAAGATGCTTGAAAATAAAGAGCATTTAACTCTTCAAGGTATAGAGAAGCTTAAAAATATGGCATCCCAAATGAATACCAATCGGACATTTGAGGAAAAAGGGCAATTTTGCCAAGAACATACTTCTAAGTCTACTATTTCCCCCGAGTGGATTCAAGGGTTCACTGATGCTGAAGGATGCTTCTATTTCTATATGGGTAAACCAAATATAAAAGGAAAAGAATCTTCGACCTGGTATCTTCAAGCTTCCTTAGAAATAGCCCAAAACACTCATGACGTTGCGGTTCTTGAACTCATTCAATCCTTTTTTGGTTGTGGAATAATAAAGCCTAAAAGAACTAATAACGAACTAAAGACGGCACAAAGTGTAAGAAGCGTTAGCCGTTATGTTGTAAGTAATCTTAGTGATGTAATGAATGTAATTATACCCTTTTTTGATGCTCATCCTTTGTTTACCTCTAAATCTCTAGATTATGAAGACTGGAAAACCATAATTCAAATGAAAGTTTCAAAGGAGCATTTCACTGAAGCAGGAGTCCAGAAAATGTTTCAAATTAAGTCTCAGATGAAGAGAGGTAGAAAGGATTTTAGCAGATCCTCCTAGTAGGTCTATTCTTACACTTATTTATAGGCTCTATTTAAAGTTTAGTGCTTGAGCCGTATGCGATGAAAGTTGCACGTACGGTTCTTATCGGGGGAAAGCCCGTAAGGGCCTCTTTTTAGAGGGGTGTGATTACTTTTAGTAAACTAGTAACCTCAATTAAAGTGTATTGTAAAATTAAAAAGGGTATGAAATTTCGTAATTTAGAAGTAAGCAGTTTGAATTAATTGAACTAATACCATGCAAAACGATAACAATTTTAAAGTTAATCCTCAATATTTAGCAGGATTTTTTGATGGGGAGGGTTCTGTATTTGTTCAAATTAGATATCGAGCAAAATATGCCTTGAAATTTGGCATTTTTTATGCTTTAACCTTTCACCAAAATAACTTATCTTTTAATAGATGGCTTAAAAGCCAACTTAATGACTTCGGTGGTAGCCAACTGATAAAGCATTAAGAGTAACTGAGAGGGGGCAAGTTTTTGCTTTACTTGATTATTTTGGGCCACACCTTGTAATTAAAACAGGACAAAGAGACCTAATGTATGAGATTAAGAAGTTACAAGAGGAAATGAAAACTCCTAAGGATTTACTTAAAATTGCTCAATTAGCTGATGCTATTTCTGCTTTAAATTATCACTCTACTCATGTTCAGGGGTCCTATTCATTAAAAGTCAAAGAGTTTCACAATCTATAAAGGTTTTGTTTTTGTTTAAGGTTTCCAAAGGTCCCTGAAGGAATCTATTATACCCTTTTTAATGAAATTAGAGGCTTTACTAATAGTACTCACGCCTAGACCTATCGAAACAGACCCTTTGAAGCTTGACTGCAGCTAGCTAGTGTGCAACCACTACTCGGGGTGCAAAGGGAGTCGACTAGACACGATACCTTGACCTTTGTAGTAGGTTTCACTGTAAATGCTGGTTAGTAGGCAGTTTGTCTGGGGCGGCAATCCTCGCCTAAAGTAACTGAGGAGTCCGAAGGTGTGCTTTGCTAGGTTGGAAACCTCTCTATGGCCATGGAGAGCCTAAGTAAGCGCAATGGTACAAGCATGCTTGACTGTGAGACCTACAAGTCTATCAGGTACAACCCTTTCGTACCCCTACACACGGTAGAGTAAACATAGGGGTAGCTCGAAGGGGTATAGGTAACTAGGGCATAGTGACCCGGTGATACATTATGGAATGCTCATCGATCAACGGATAATAGCTACTTCTTAATCCCTAAGAGTGGCTCCTGCAAGATTACTAGACTGGAAAATGCAGGTAAATACTACTGTATGCTGGAAACCCCTTAGAGTCCTTGGTCCGAAGACCTTCGGGGAAGACGGAACAATTCAAGGATTTGGGCAATCAGCAGGAAACCTTTACCGAGAAGGGATCCTCAGAGACTATACGTAGTAGACTAAATTTGTTCTAATTAGTTAAGATATAGTCCCCTCTCAATAGAAATATTGAGTGAGTCCAAGGACTCACTAAGATGTGTCCAATCGTTCTGTTTGCATAATTGGGAAACCATATTTTAAGCTACATAATTTTGTACTTAGAAGTTAATTTAAATTCTCTGCTTTAACCATGTTCTATCCTTCAACTAAAGCCATGCTAGACTTGGCTAACTCTCTTAAAGCTTAGAAAGCCTTTAAAGGCCTTATTTCTTTTCCTGATCCTCTGTTTGATATAACTGTAGGTTTAATGCTAGGGGATCTTAGTGCCGTTAAACGGTACCCCCGCAGGCTAACAGTTTGGCAGTCTTAAAGTTCTGTCAGTCCTATAAACACCTTGACTATCTTATTCATCTATATGATTTGTTCTCTCTTTATGTATCCTCGCCACCACGAGTATATGAGATAAATCGTTATTCAGGTTCTTATCTACAGGTTTATTTTCAAACGTTAAGTTTTCCTTTCTTTGATCAGCTCTATTTTTTGTTTTATGATCCTATCTCTGGGAAAAATCAAGTTCCTGAGAATATAGGTAATCTTTTGACTCCTCTCGGTCTCTCTTATTGGTTTTCAGATGACGCCTCCGGCCCAAGGACGGGGCGCCCTTGGTGCCTACGGCCGGGGGAGCTAAGGCTGGTTATGGCCTTCTTCTTCATACTGATGGATTCTCTAAGGAAGACGTTGTTTTACTTATCTCTGTATTGGATGCCAAATTCGGACTTACAGTGTAGTCTTTACCAACACAAAGGTCAGTATGCTATTTATATATCTGCTCATAGCAAAGAGCGATTTATTGGGCTCATCTACACTTTCCTTCATCCTTCTATGAAATACAAAATCATTTAGAGTAGCTTAAAAAATTCCCCCAGCTGCAGCATAGAATGCAACTGCAGGGTTATGCAAAATAAAGGGCATATGGCTAGATACTTAAGCCAAAGTCTTAGAAGATATTAGACTCAAGGGATAAATTTGTCCCACTTAGTTGTGAGGCTAAGTTTAAAAACTGGGTGAATTGCAAGGATTCCTCCAAGTAGGAGGCTATTTGCAGCGAAGCTCTTCTCGGCATAAGCTTTTAGCTTCAGGGTAGAGAACGTTCAACGACTAGACAGTGAGTAATGCCAACAATAAACTGTCCACGAGCGCCCAGCACTTAATGGGGATAAGGGGGGTCAAATCTTAGAAGTTATAGTATACGAAACATACTTTCTCTTTAAATTTATGAATCTTAGTCCTAATAGTAAAGCTCTTCGTGAGCTAAAAGCCAAATTAGTAGGTTTAACTAATGTGCAGTTTGAGGCAGCCATAGGCTTAATTTTAGGTGACGTCTCCATTCAATCCCAAAATAAGGGAATAACGTATCGGCTTAAATTTGAATGGGGTGACATTAATAAAGACTATGCTTTCCATGTGTATGATTTATTCAAGGAGTGGATCCTTACTGAACCTAAAGCTCAAACTCGCATCAACAGCAATGGGAATGAAGTTATCACTTGGCGCTTCCAAACCTTTAGCCATGAAGCATTTAACCCTTTAGCTGAACTATTCCTCAGGGTCTTCTTTTTCCAGTTGCAACGTGTCGTCTGGAAAAATCAAGGGAAAAAAATGGTTAAAGACGGACTAATAAGGGATCACCTTACTCCAAGACTCATAAAAAATACCCCCCACATTAAGTTGATGACATAGTCTGAACTTGAAGGTGACTTCAAGAGGTGGAAGATAAAGAGCTTTCACGTTAACAAAATTGAACAGGCTGATCCCCCACGAGAGTCCATATTGACTGGGGGGGGTTGGCACCTCTTCATCGGGGCCACATAAGGGTAACCTTGTGGTGAGCACAGGCTATATGCTGGAATACCCTTAGAGCCTCGAGTACCCTGAGCTTTGACTGGCAACTCACCTGGTCACAGGGTGACAATCTTTGAGGATTGGGCAATCAGCAGGGAAGCGTTGACCTTTGTTCATCGCCCCTCAACGACTACACGCCTGCACCCTTCTGGGTGATGATATAGTCTGAACTAATTGGAAACAGTTAGAAGGGTGTTAAAGCTATGCTTCACCTCTCATCTACCTGCAACATGGGTTAATCCATGGTGAGTCTATGTGGCAACCCTGCACTGATGAGTAACACACAAAGCGATGTCGGCTCATCCTATCCTAGAGCTGTATAAGGTTCTAAGGGTTCGGCTGTTCGCCGAGTAAAAGGGTACGTAACGTGCCGTCTCTGTTCGTAAGAACAGGGTTATAACTCTACTATATGCTGGAAATCCCTTAGAGCCTCGAGTACCTCTCTTTTTCCAAAGGAGGTGAGAATCTCCGAGGATTGGGCAATCAGCAGGAAACCAAAAGCGAATCTCGCTGAGTAGGATCCTCAGAGACTACACGTAGAGTGTCCTGTATATTTTCTCTCTACATCTAAGGGTTAATTTTATTCAACTTAAATTAGAAATGCTCAACTTTGCAATTTTAAACAAAGGTAATAAAGGCCCAGGAAGACCGTTTAAATCTCGTTAACTATCAACCCTTCTTAACTTTGTGGAGCAAGGAGAGTCTTCAATGGGATGTACTTATTTTCAATAAAAGGTCTAGATTTTATTATGTGGCAGGCAGTTTTGGATATGATGAATCGGAAGGATCACCTTAAGGTGGGAGGTATTGAATTAAAGATACGAGAGTTACAACGCCACAACCGGGCCTTTATTCACCCTATTGTTTTAAATGCAATGATGCACCTCAGACCGGACTTGGGAGAACGTTTACGGGACAGAGATATAGTCCAAACTCCTACCTCCGATCTTTCTTTAAAAAACTCCCTATGGGATAAGGAGGTTACCTGAAAAGGAGAGGGGGTTTTGACGTGAGCTGGGTTAAGTATTAGCCCCTTTACTCTCCCTTTGTATTTTATTATAGTAATTTTATGCAAAGCTTAGAGTAAAGAAAACCGGGTGAATTGCAAGAACAACTTATAATTTTAATGTACAAATAAGTAAGTCAACTTGCAGCGAAGCTTTTTCTAGTGAATAGTCTTATTGCTATAAGGAAAAAGAACGTTCAACGACTAGAAGGTGAGTACACTAACAATAATCCTTCCACGAGCGCCCGGGATAAATTCTTTGTATTTCCTGTATTTACTATTTTACCAAAGAAGTCAATTCATGTAAAATTTATACTACTGGGGGGGGAAGGTTAAATTCCCGTTACCAAAGAAGTAAATTCATGTCAAATTTATATTATGTCCAATTACAGTTTAAAAAAGATTTAGAACACTTATTGAGTCGTATATGCATCCTAGTATGCTATATAAATTGGATATATGTGGAGGTACAGTTGGTTTTAATTATAAGAATATACAGGGTAATGCAAATAATTTATCATGACATAGTCTGTACAATAGCGTGAGCTATTGAAGTAGTTCCATTTTTCTTTAAAGAGAATTCCGATGGAATCAGAGTTTTAACTCTGAAGATAAAGAGCTCTACGATAACAATTAGTAAGTACGACGCGAGTCAGTACGGCTTCTATCTACTGGGGGGAGTTGGAAGTAAGGAGGAAGCTGTTTTTAGTACGCGAGGACTTAAATGGAGCGACCTCTGGTTTACCAGTTATCAGCGGCCAATAAGGCGTATGGTACGGCTGGAAAGCTACGTCGCGAATAGATAACCGCTGAAACCATATAAAGCGGGAAACTAATCCTCTATACTTCCTTATAAACTTAGGGTAGATCACCCTCTTGATAGGGCACCTGGGTGCAAGAGCAGTAATGCTTTCAGCCACAGGCTACTAATGGTTAAGAAACTTGGTTTTACCAGATCGTTCTACCTTGAATTAAGAGCAATGCGTCATTACTTCTTCATCATCCTCCTCGGCCCAGCTTGACCCTGCTCCTGCTCTCGTATACGGCCTCCCCGGCCTGAGAGGGCTCGTTTCACTCAAAGCTAAAATCATCCTTCGGATAATTAACAACCCTTGGTTGTAGGCAATAGGTGGACCCATGGAACAAGGCCGGTCAAGGAATATTGCAAGGCTCCAAGGTTCATTAGCAAGGCAACGAGGCATAAACAAGGTACAAGGGGTGGGAAGGGACGGGTAATCTTTTATATATTTAACCACTACTAGGAAGAGGCATTAAATTACGTTAGTAATAAATACTCGACTAGTAGGGTGGTGGCCCAAAGAAAACCAAATAAACCCTCAAGCTGGTCAGGATTTAAAGTAATTAACTCCGGTTTACCAACCGGCATTGGTTCACACATAGCCGTAGGATAAAGGGGAATTGACGTCATAATAGTAGCCTTTCCCTTCTAGATAGGGGCGATAGACGTCAACGATTCCTCCATGGTAGGCCGCGGGGTCGGCTTTGGAGAAATCATAAACTGGGGTTTTATTATGAATTAAGAGGGGCAGCATTTTCTGTTTCCAGGCCCGGAAGGCCACCCCAGGTATGGACAAATTATTTATAGGGTTAAGATTAAAGGATTTAATAATTTAGGCTACGCGGGTAAAGAATTTTACTATAACTTCATGGAGAGCCTTGCAATCGGATTGCAGATACTTACGAGCCTCCTCCAGGAAGTTCCAATTATCTTTGTATTGTGCAGCCATTGCTTCCCAAGCCTCCTTAGATGTTCTTTTAGGCTCGAAGTATTCATACCCGCCCTATATAATTCATTGAGCCTGTTTGCTCAATTGGATGAAAGTAGTGAGGGAATTCACCCTTTCGGGTGTCACAGCCAAATTCTTTGGCTAGTTTCCCCAGCGCCCCAGGAATCAATTTCATACTATCCTTGATAGTAAGGTAGGTGGTTTTGGTCTTGGAATCCTGAATAGTCAAGGAGATTACCTTCCCATCCCTAACTATTGGAACAAATTTGTACCCCTCCACCCCAACTAAAGCGGCCAAAGATAGGATGGAATCATAGCCGGCCCAATTATGAAAATACACCGTGCATCCTGGGGCATGGCAGATAAGGGAGATCCAAAAGGATCGGAACATATCCTCTGGGGTGTGAGGGTATTGGCTAGTGTCAAACACCTTGTATACCTCCTTCCCTTCTGGGAATCCGTACCAGGCACACAGGAAGGGAGTCTGGGGACCTCCATGACCCTGAAGGGTCTCAATATCGGCCGTTATGATCCGATTTATAGGTAATTCCTTATCGAATGGTTCAGCCTTTGGAATGGGAAGCTTCGCCTGGCCTTACCTTTGGCAGGGCAATGGTTCCCATTGGTGGGGTTGAAGGGGGGCCCAAAGGGGCGGGGGTATTTTCTATTGGAGGGGTTGATGACCCATCACCGGGATCATCCGGGTCATCTGAAGGATAAACTGGGACAACAGGATTTTGGGTGGCAGAACCCTGCCCTTGGGCGAGAGTATTGAGAATCACCATAATTCTATCATCCATTTTATTCATTCTCTCCTGGACGGCTTTATTTGTGGCCGCCATTTGGGCCAGAAGGTTATCATGTCTTTTATTTGCCTCCTCCAGGCTTTTACTTAGGTTTTCAAAGGTTTTACTCATGTTTCGGCCGTGGGTCCCCGATCCAGGGACAAAAAAGGCGACACGGATACCTGGAACCCATAAACCGGGGGTTTACCCGGGCTCGTCACTAGTTCCTCAAAATTTAAGCCGTTGGCTAACAACCTCCGGTTGTAGGCAATGTGGGCGCAAATACATGGGACAAAAGGCGACACGGATACCTGGAACCACCGGGCCGTGCAATCGGAGTTGGTGTAATAATTATTTATAATTAGGGCAACTCGGAGAGATTGCAATACAGGCCCAGGGAGAGAGGGAAGGGTAACCCCCCCGGGGGAAGGGACGGAGAATATCCACCCATACTCCCCCTTATGGCGATGGGTGGTCCGGAAGGTGGAGACGTCCCTGGAGACCACAGGGCGGGCTATAGCCCTTTGGCCCTGAACAGGTCTCCTTTCCAATTAAGTGGTCCCTGACCACACACTTATGAAGATTCCCTTTCCTGGCCCCCCATTCTACTTATAGATTATACCCTCCGAGGTCTATTTCCCAAGGGCCCCTGAAGGCCTAAAGGCCGAGGAATATTTATATAATTGTAACCCCCGGACCACCTTATCCTTTTAACCCTGTAGGGCCATTTCCCTGTGTGGTTTCCGGTCCCCTTCACTCCTTATAGATTCGGCCCTTGAAGGTATTATTATAAGGACTTTTAGAGGCCTAAAGGCCGTATTCCGCCCCTTTTAATTTAACCCTAATAAACCCTTATTTATTTTACCCCGTAAGGTTATTTACCCGTCTGGTCCACCCACCCCCCCCCCTTATCAATTTAACCCCTAAGGGTCAATCCCTTAAGCACTCCTCAAGGCCTAAAGGCCAATATATATTTATATTAATTTGACCCCGGGAAACCCTTATACTTATGACCCTGAAGGGTAATTTCCCGTGTGACCATAGGTCACCTACATACATTGGATATTTGACCCTCAGAGGTTAAACCCCTAAGCACATGGGGATATTGCCAATATCCACCCTTGGGTGGTTGACCCTCAATTGTCCTTATTTATTGGACCCTAAAGGGCTAATTCCCCGTGTGGGACGGGTCCCCTCTCCCTAACGGGTCTTTGACCCTCTGAGGTTGAATCTTTAAGGACCTCCAGAGGTCTACTTGCCATAACACACCCTTGGGCCCTTGGCCCTCTGGAACCCTTATACATTGGACCTCCTATGGTTAAACTGCCATGTACTCCTTTCCACCCTTGCCCACTCAAGGA
>CAJVPQ010002504.1:0-13635 GCA_910591825.1 Funneliformis caledonium
GAGGGTGTTTTCATCTCTCAAGGTTATTAGTTCAGCAGATTGTTTAGCAACAATATTATCTTTAGTATATGGACCAGCTATATAGGTATGTTCCTCAGTTTTCATATCATCTTTATTGAAAGATTTGTTTAGTAATTCTGCTTGGTGAGGGAGTAGAACGTTGATATTAAGGACTTTTTCAACTGTAGCAACTCGATTTGCAGTCGAGCGGAGATCTAACTCTATTTTGATGAACTGCTCAGAGATAGCGATTAGTTGATTGAAGATTTGCACGAGCATTTTTGGTTGGGATTGTTAGTTTGAGGTAACATTTGGCAAACAATATTCGTCTAAAGTTTCATCAGCCCAGCGATACGATGCATGTATACTAGCATCTAACGTTTGTTCTCCTTTATCATTGATAGGGCAGATGGAGTTAGTACGTTATTGTTGTCAATCTCCATTTGGTGATTTTGTTTGAGAAATGTTTGTTTGATGATTGGGTGAAGCGATAACATTGCTGGGTTTAGGTTTATCTTTGATATTGTTTTGTTGTTGACCCAGTTTATGTCTGTCTGTAATTTGCTGATTTTTGGGGCGGGGTGATAGTTTGGACACAATGGCAGGTGCCTTGTAATTACGAAATTGGGCAGATTGATAATGTTGGTATAAGTGTTAAGTTTGTCAGTCTTGTAAAGCTGAACAATTTTTGCGACAATTCTGCGATTGGTGACCTGAAACTTGATAGTTAAAGCAAAGTTTTACATTAGGATCAGTCCAGATTAATCGTTTCCTATCAAGGAAATACGTCTCTCCATTTTTTGCTGCTTCCATAGATTCTTTAGTTTTGAAATAGAAGATAGCGTATTGTAAGTTTCTGTAATTAGCACGTAATTTGGGAATAACTCAGGCAATCGCTTCGATAGCGTTACCGATAAAGATTAAATGGCGCCCATTTGTGTCAAGTGGGAGGTTAGTTAATTTCAAAGAGAATTCTGATTTTTTCCTAACATCTTCGACTGACATAGTACATGGGTAGACCCTGATTAAGTCTTTAAGGACAAAATAGCTGTTAAGTTTATTTAGGGTGGTCATATCTGTGTCTTGTTCAAATGTGAGGGTAGCTTGCTGTCAAAGGTTTTTTGTGAATATGACGTAACGGGAGATCTTTTTAAAAAAGGAAAAGGATGATCTAATATTTGATTCAGTAGTAGATATAGGGATCTCAGTGAGGCAGATCGATAACTCAGGGATGTACTTAGCTATTGGTTTGATCGTAAAGGATAAAAATGTATTATTTTCCAAACATGGAAATTTGAGTGTAATTGCATTGTTTGCCTCAGCATGTGAAGTAAACCAATTTAGACGATTTTCTTTGTGGAGTTCTCAGGGTGAGTATGAATTGAGGCACCAATGAAGGACGAGTAGTGTGATGCAAATAAATCACATGCTTCATTTTGTTTGTCTCTGTTGGATTTTCCGGGGTAAAACTTATCTGCGGCGCAGTAAGCGAAGTAGATTGGGGCTTCAGTTTCACGCTCTAAGTGATTTCATTTTTATCATTTTGTTTGTTGTTGAGACCATTTTCAGAAGCATCAAAGGCTTGGTCCTCATCAAGGAGAATATTGACGTTGTTGTTGTGAGTTTCAGGACCTTTTCCTTTATCTAAAGTATTAGGAAACGAGGTTTCAACTTCCATATCTGTGGAGCTGTTGGAGTTGCTTCCAGAGGCGTTTGAAGTTTCTGTTTGTTTTAGTGGTTTAATATGTCGTTTCTTAGCTGGACGTTGTTGTTGTTGGTCGTTCTCCATAGGAAAGGAGCGGGCTTGGTAAGGTTTGGAATTGTTATTACGAATGTTTTTCTTTCCAGTCATTTTTTTGGTTTTGGTAATCAGCGGAAAGAGTTTTTTTTTAAAAAATAATAGTTTTAAAATTTTTTATATTTATAATTAAAAGTTTAAATAAAAATTATATAAAAAAAATTTATTTAAATATTTAGTTAATTTTTGTATTATCATTAAATTTAATTAATATAATTAAATCCTATAATAATATAAATTTTTTTAATATTGTAGATAAAATATTTTGATATATAATATCTAATTATGTATAATTTACTTTAAATTAATTATTTTAAATTTTGCTATATTAATATACTTTTAAATTATATAAATTATATTTATAATCAACTCTTATTATAACAAAGTTATTATTTTGAATACTAAATTTATTATAATCTTACAATAAAAATTTTAAAGAATTTGATTAATAGCTTCAGTATAAAAAAGGATTTTTAATATATTTATTAGTTAGATATAATATAGTAAATGGGACATACTGCAACAAAATCAGAATTTAACATGATTACATTTATAATCAGGAAGAATGTAATTTCTATACCATTTTATTTATTATTATTTTTAAGATAAATAATCTTTACTTACTATAAAAGACATATTTAAAAATTCCTGAGCTGACTAACATCACTATTTAACATTATGAAGAAATATCTGTTAGAATTTTTTACATTAAAAAAAATCAATCAAATTTAAAAAAAAATGAGAATTAGAAACTTTATTATTATAATACACATGACTCGTGATATATGGTATGTATAACCCTTAATAAATTTCTGAAAACATTTTTCTCAAACTTCCACAAAGATGGCAAGTAAATTGGTCAGGAATTAGAAAACAAAGGAACTTCTAGCATTTTTGCGAAAGCAAAAGGACTTGCAACTTGATTTTGAAAATTTAAGGCTTATTTACGAGGCAAAACTTACAGGGTATATTTTTCTTCTTTTGACAAAAGATGAACTTAAAGATTGCAATTTGAAGATGGGACCAGCTTTAGCAATTTTAAATTTAATTAAGAACATTAAGAAGAATAACTTTACAATTTTTGGTATATTATAAAATCTAAGACAGAGTCTGTATCTGTATTAAATAGCTTATTCAGTCCTTTTCTTTACAAACATATCAAGTGACATTCCTTTATTTAAAAATATCAAGACGTGAATACATTTCCAGGCTAAGTATTTTGAGATTTATTCTTATGAAATCTGGTCATTAAGCCATTATGTTAACTGGGCAATTGACAGTGGTTTTACAGATAAAGATAAATCTTATCAAACATTTTATAAGGCTTTACAAACAATAAATATTGATCAACAAGCTTCTTTGGAACTTCGCAACATTACACAAAAGCTTTTAAATAATAAAAGAAAGAAGGTAGTTTATTTTACATTTACTAGATAAGTTTTGAAAATTTTAAACATTTAATGAAACATGTAGATAGAGCTTTTTTGCCAGGCTCTTGCAACTCTTTCAGGTATGTCCTGATTAAAAGGATACGTCCACTGCAAGTAGCTGAATTAGATGCATATTTCCTGAATACATCCTGAGAGATGCTTGGGTACGTCCTCTGCACTTAGCCGTCTGTGCTTCTTATTTTATTTATTTACCATACTTTTATTATTTTGTCGAAAAGTTTGATATTGCAGCAGTATGTGAACTATAGAATAATGTTATCGCAATCTTCAACATGAATAAAGCAGTAAATGTGATCAAAGCACATATAAAATTAGATAATATCATGAATCAACATGTACAACAACTGATCTTGCCAGAAATTATGATAGGAAAAGGGCGAGATAAAATATATTTGGATAATGATCATAATGAAATATTAAAGAAGGTGGAATAATAATACAACTATAAATTATTCTCAGGTTAAAACTTATACCTATTTGGGTTTTTGCAGGCTAAAATTACAAATAAAATTGATGTTCTAATTCTCAATGTTGAGTCCTTAGAAGGAACTTCCACTACTTTTAAGGTTATTACAGAAAATGAAACGGAGACAAATAAAAAAGTATGACCTTAAATTGTTATGGTCTACTGTTGTTAAATTACTGATTTTTGTTCTCAAATCTTCATAAATAATAATCTTACACTGCAATCTTAGTTTCATAAGTTTTCGTTCTGAGATGAGAATATTGTTTATTGACAAAACTATATATATTAAAAAGCTAGAAAAGGAAGGTTTGAGGTTCAGAATTCTTTTCCTTAGACCACGTAGATTTGAAAAATTGGCATTTCTTGATATGCTCTACCAATATTATAACATTAAAAATGCAGACAAATTTTTTTGGCTTTTTAAACTACTTTATATTAGACAATATCCTACGAATTCACAAAATAAATATTTAGTTCTTAAATTTGATCTCTACTCTATTAATGTTTATTTTTATAAAATGATAGAAGAAAGTTTTAATGGAAATGTTAATTATGTATTGTGAGATTTTGTTGAGAAATACGATAAAGAGCTGGAATATCCAGACATTAACAAATTAATTGTCAAGCAAGCGTCTCTATATCTCTTCAAAATGTCATAGTAAGTTGTATTATTTATATTTCCATATTTTCTATATTTGTCTTGTATGCATGCTATTTAACATATATTAACGATCATAAAGTCTACTGTAAGTAAACAGTCTCAAAAACTCTTTATTAGAATTGATGAATATAACACTTTGGGTAACAACTGCGCGTTCAAATATGAATTTCATATTCTGAATGATGCAGAGCGTAATGATGTTGACATAGTTGAACAATTTTTTAATACAAATTTTTTTGCAGTAATCAAAAGAAAATGCTGTGGCTCTATTAATAAATTATATATTATAGGAGTTGCCTCTGCATTCTGTGCAAGGCTTAGTCTACTTCTTATATTGGATGATATCTCAGAAAGACCATAATTATATGGAATTTACAGTTTTACAGAAGAAGTAGTACAGTCAATTGCTAAATGTTATTTTGATAATAATATGCAGATAGTAAATGATGTAATGGATCAAATTAGACAACTGTATTTTGAATATAACTTTATTAACACAGGATCTAATACTCAAACTCCCTTTCTATATAATATTTATTTAATTTTTCATTATTTGAGAGAAAGACGAAGTCGTGACCTTGTTTTTAAACCTTCTGAGTTAGCTGCTATAAATTCAACAAAGATACTCACATGTATTGCTGACCAGAACCCAGTCTCTATTAACGATTTTTTCAAACTCCTCACAAATGAGATGGTTTTTATCAAACTTCAAAATAATTTTAATTATTCTGATTTTCTCAGGACTGGAGAACAAGATATAGAATATCATCAACAGCTTATATGGTCTTTTTTGTATTATTTTGGGATATTGATGTGTGACTATGCTAGAAGCTTGATAATCTTAAATCAAGTAACAAGGACTGAAGTATATGTTTTCATTTTATTTTCTTAATATATTTCGAATAAGAAAATCCTAAATGATATTAATTTCATTTAGATTATAACCCAAATTGTAGACTATATAAGTTCCAACAGAAATCTTTTTCAACACAGACTTCCTATATACAATTAACTTATACGTGGCTCTATAAATTCACTAGTAGAACTCACAAAAAACTTCTTCAAAAATAGACCTATGATGTCATTAAGAACTGCTAACAAAGCTGTGATGCAAGTAACTTTTGAAATTTTTCTTCCAATGTTATTTCATGTTACTGAGCTTCATCTTATAATTGATAGAATGAAGAAAAGTGGTGACAGACACTTTAGTTTTGTGGACCTTTTTGTTTTTGAAAATGGTGATGACCTATTGATATCAAATATTGTATTAGAACTCAAATATATTATAATTACTGGTCTTTTAAGTAGAGCACAGAGATTCTGGATAAAGAACCTAGACACAAAAATTATGAACCTGTTGGATAAAGATCTTGAGAATGAGAATGAAAAGCAGTTGCAACGTAAATAAATGTATTGGTCAAAGAAGGAAAAAAAATTTGTGATGCAGCAGTTGCATGACATTTTGAATAATGGATATCAACAGTTAGACAGATATATCAAGACAATTACAAAAGAGATAGTGAAAAGTTTTACTGATTCAGGTATTTTAAATTTGAGAATCATAGTTGAAAAAGGATCATCTAAATTAAGAGGTTACCTTATTATGTCTATAGGCACCTGTCATATACTAGTACAATTATATGAGTCAGTAATAATAGAGTTCAAATATTATATGTTATAGGGTTAAAGCTATTACATAATAAAAAAGAATTTTGTTGTGACAAATTTATGAAATATATATTTTTTTTTTACTTTGGTAAAATTTAAACAAGTCAATTAAGTGGGTTTTGGTAGGTATTAGAAGCGAAAATTTTCCGTGATCTATATACTAATACTGTATATGTCAGAATTGTACTTTTATTTTTTAAGGAAAAAAAAAGTCTTAGACATTATTGTAATTCAAGAAATAATTGAATAACCAAACATATGTCTTATTATTAAATTATTATTTATATACTATAGGTAAGATGCTCACTTACATTATAATATTTTAAAAAGGTTTTTTTATATATAGCATATAATATAAAGAAGGTAATATAGGTATGATTGTATATTTAAAAAATTCATTTCTTATATAATAAATAATTTATATTTATATTCATTCATTTATAATAAATATATATATTATATAATAGATGTTGGGAAAATGTCTGCAGATGGATTATTTTGGTCATTAGCTAATTAAAAAAAAGGAATTTTACCGTTATATATATAGTTAGCACTGAAAATACCAACAAGAAAACCAAAAATAAAAATAAAAAAAAGTTTTCTGCAATTAAATTCTGTAAATCTGTAAATAATTTTGGTCACTATAATTTTGTAAATATACATGTAAATTTGATAAGTCAGTTATGCTAAGGCAAGCTCATTTGATTAACTTATCGAAAGAACTGACTTATCAAATTTTATATTAAAATTGATCTACATAAAAATATCTAATCAGATTTTATTTAAATAATAATAAATTAAAATGTTTAAAATAATGTATAAAAAATTATTCATTATAAAAAAAACTTTCTAAAGTAGGTTGTTTTAGAGATGCATTTTGTTTTCTTCTAATTTGATGTTGTAAGTCTCTCATTTCTGATATTACTGAGTTATTTACTTTTATATCAGAATTTTGTTGCAAATAGTCAAATAGATTTTTAATACTATCTAAAACAATTGGATATAATATTGGTATATTTATAGTTTTTCTTCTTCTGGTATTTTTTGTACTGTAGCAATTATCTCATCTTCATTAATTACTTCAGCAATTTCTATTCTAGAGTCAATATTAATATAATTGCTTGCTGTAATATCATCAATATCTATTTGATTAATAAGTGTTTGGATTGCATTTTCTTTATATTTTAATTTTCTTCATTTTCTTTATTTTCTTCAATCATTTTCTCATTAGGTAGAATACCTGTTTTTTGCCAATAACGGTAAATTGTATCATCAGTTACATTATTTCAGGATTCTGCAGTCCAATTAATTGCATTTAAAATATTTAATTTAGGAATCTCAATATCAAGTTCTTGGTGCTCATTAAATGCTTGAATCCTATCTTGGCATAGTAATTTTCTATAATGAATCTAGACAAATAAAGTAAAATTATTAATATTAAAAATAAATTTATAAAAGATTAATATTATAATTATTTTAAATGATCGCATTATGCCTTGATTAATTGGCTGAAGATGAGAAGTTGTGTTTAGTAGAAGAAAATGCAATTTAATATTATTCAACTCTTCACCTTCTTTCAATTAATATAATGAAACATTATCTACTAATAATAAAATATTTCTTTGCTTTTTTTGCATTTCTTGATTAAATTGTCTAATCTATGCTTGAAAAATAGAACATTGCATCTATGATGAATTATTCCAATAGTATCATACAGGAAGTAATTTTTATCAATATTATGAATACAGCGTGAATTTTAAAATTTATAGATGAATATTAGAGGTAACTTATGAGTTCCATTTATATTACATGTAAGCATCACAATAATTCTATCTTTTGGTTTTTTTAATCTAGTAAGAGGTCCACTAGCAAGAGATTTATGGGTTCTAATTTCTAATAAAAGCTAGTTTTGTCTGTATTAAATACATCTGACAATTCATACTGTGTAATTATAGATTGTAGTTCAGTTCTAAATGCAGGTAATTCACTAATTGGTGCACTTGCTGCTTCTCCTGATTTATAATATTCTTTAATATTATTTCTTTTTTTAAAATTTGAAATCCACCCCTAATTAAAATAAAAATAATAATAGATATCAACGGATTTGATAAATTAATACAGTATACAACAGAATATTCTTTCAAAAAAACTTTTTATTTGAATATTTTAATATTTATTATACTTATATACTTAAAAAAAAATTAAATTATATATATATATAATTAAGTTTATTTAATTTATATAAATTACAAAAAAAAAAAATAAGATTCTTTTAAGAGATATTTTATTAGTCTATAATTTTATATTAGTTTCTAAATTTTTTAATTATTTTTTGATTGCAAATAAAATTTAGTAAGTAATAAAATATATATATAGTTACAAATATAAATTATATAATATTAACTATCTATTATTATGTAAATAACGATAATAGATGATAAATAATTTATCCTATGACTAAAAATTTTACTTATTTCTAATTAGTCAGAAATAAGTAATACATATTAGTTTCTTATTAAAATTACAAATTTTTAGTTTATAAATAACTTTAGATTTTTATTATATAATTAATAAATAAAAATTACTATAATATAATTTATATTATAGTTAATTTAATTTAAAAAAATTTTTAAAAAAAATTTTAATTAATAAAAAATTATCAATGTACCTGATTGTATAATAAATTACTAAAAAAAGAAAACTTATAACAGATCAGAATGTCTCTACAATTGTTAATACATTTTAAAGATTTTATAAAACATTTTTCTTAGAATTGAATTTTTAATATTAAATTTTTTTCTTAAAATAATTGACCAAATTCTGATATTAATATGATGCTTAGATGTTATCTCTGCTAAGAAACTTTTCTTCACGAAAACACCTTTTAGATATTGGATAAAAAATAAACTGATATAAAACGTAGTGTACTAATTGTAGCAAACTCTTTGATTGGCTGTTATGCTTATTCACAGACATCGCATTAGTGTCAAAATCGATACTTAAAAATTTGTAGGCGTGAGTGTTACACAAAAAACTTCAACTAAAAACTTTTTTTTTATTTTAGAAAAGCGCGAACCGCAAAAGGCCAGTAAAATCACATTACGGATTATAGCGGCAAGAAATCTCATCAATTGGGGGAGATGATCATTTTCTTTCATCAAAATACTGTTTTTCCATTCTAAATACAATATTTTTTTTTTGTATGGAATGATTGATAAAACAAGTGTTTTCTTTGCAGTAGAAAGGGAAAAAAAATTTTCGAGTTAGAAAATAAAAAAAAAAAGAAACTCTATTATTACCCAACCTTTTTTTTTGTATATAATGTTCTGATGTGAAGTTATAAATCAAGTATCCCATGATCATTCAATGGGAATTCCTTAAAAAAATATTTTTTTTTTTTTGGAATAAGAATAGTGATACAGTTAAAAAATTTCATATTGCTGAATTTAGAGCCTTTACATCATTATACATTTGCGTTCAAACATATCTTTCCTTTAATTATTGTAAAAAATTGGATTTGGGTTAATGATTTTGAAAATGAACTAATTAAATGCGATCTCTTTTTATGTGTCAATTTCATTTGGCGTTTTCCCAATATAAGAAACCAACAAATTTGCCTTTTTTTTGTTTTTTTTTTTTAAAAAAAAAAAAAAAACAAAAAAAAATCGATTATTTTAATTACGCAAAAGAAAGAAAAAAAAAACCCAAATTTTTGTCCACTAAATTCTAAACTTTTTCACTCAATTCATATTCATTAAATCTCATTTTTACAATTCGCGTTTGAGAAAATGCTTCTGCTTCTCGTATCGAGAACTCAACCGGATGAATTACAACCATATCCAAATTTTAAGGTATAAGGAACTTCACATTTTAAGACGGTTTATTTTTTTAGTATTTTTTTGTAGCTTAATTTTTTAATACCCGTGTTTATTTTCATTTTGTTGTGAATTCAGGGGGATATAATAACGTTCTGTTAAGACCGAACGGTGGAGTAACGGGAGTAACGCAGGTGACAAATTATCACCTGCGTTTTCAATACTTTGATTTTGAAGTAAAATCAAAGTATTATTTTTTCAACACATTTGATCTCGTCTTTGGTCACTTGTTTGTATCTCCTTAAACGAGATTTGTAATAAATTGGAAATTTTTTCTATTTAATAAAAACCCAACTTGTTTATTTCTTGACAACAAAATTTGCCCTGTTGTAATAAATTTAATAAATGAATTCTTCTGAGATGGACCATTTCGATATGTATACGTGTGAGAGGTATTGTGATAATTGTTTGGCCTTGTATTTAACAGAGAACGACACGCGTGCAAAACGTTCAAGAATGGTGCAAGATCTTTGATAAATACTGTAATTATGTCGAAATTTATAAAAAAAATCTATTCAAATCCTTCAATTTCGTTACAGGTCATTGTGTGGTCTGTTCATATTAGTTTTATAATATATACGGATGCAGATAAGCCGTAGTTATATTAGTTACATTATATTTATTATAGTTTATTTTATATATACAGTACATATATGTATACGTTGATTATCAATCTTTAAATTCATAAACTCTTCTTTTCTAATCCTATTCGACTACCCTCTAATCATCATTATTATCAATTCTCTCTAATAATAGAATCACTTAAATTGATATAATGTTCGGTGGAAGTTGAACTAACATGATTGAGAGGTTTGATGTGAATGCACTAAGGCAACTTTAGCACCCAGAGTGTTCCAAGCCATTTGCTAATCTAGGATTTAGATAATGATAAACTCAATGAACTTAACATAGCACAATTAAAATAGAATTTTGTTATAAGTTCCATTTTTAAATCTTTTTTTGAAAAGTTTTTCCCAATGCTGAATCTTCTCCCAACTTACAATCTTTTTAAATTAAAAAAAGGTCGTAAAAAATCAAGAGTAATTGGTTGGATATTGTTGTTGCAAATTTCTATAATTTCATAGGATTAGGTAATTGAAGTCAAATCAAAAAAAAATGTGCATCTATACAAGTTCTCCCCATAACACCACACCATCATGAACCACGACATCCCCACGTTCTGCAAAGACAATTCCAAGAGGCACGTTAACACCACAAGTTTTCCTTAGTTCCAAAAATTAGTATTGTCGCTTAAATTGAATGTCCAATTAAGTAGTACATGTATAAGCAGATTTGGAAAAGATTGAGCCCAAATATCAATGAATTTACTGTTCGTGATGTAATCTCGGTGTCAAGTAAAGGTAATGCAGGATTATCTACTTTCCCTTTTGTGTCAACAACGTTTTACTAAAGGGAAACGAATAATAAACAATTTATTAATTATTAATGAAAGGATTAATGCTAATAAATTATTTGCAACTTACTATATCATCTGGTAACGCTATATCTTGATACTTTCAATTTCAAATAATTACTTATGGTTTAATAAATGATGCCAACTGTAATTCCACGCTTCTTCATCTTCTTCAATAGCACAAAATATGACAGTCATTTCTTTCTATAAGGTGCAAAATAACTGACGAGTTGTTCCTCATCACCAAGTTCGTTTCTAAATTATTGATCACGTGAATTATTACGTATAATTAATTATTATACCATTTCCGTCTGGTATATATTTTCTAATTCACCTGTATTGAATTACCTTTGCCATCTATGTCATGGATCTTATTGCTAAATCAATCCCCCCCCAAAATGCGCTAATAGTGATCTATCTCCTATCTGGCTTGATCTATGTCTACATTTGTTCCTCAATAAAGTTTGTAAGAATTTTACCTTCGTCACATCCTCTAATCTTAAGTCTCTGCCAATCCATCAGTTATAACTAAAATTCGCTAATACCACAAAATATCTTTCTTTTGGCTAATCGTTTTGTATACCTTTTCAGCAACTACTACAACCTCTGAGATAATAAAGGTTCTGTAATGAAATAGAAACAGATCTATGTTTCTGTTATTTCAATGCATGTTTATAATTTTGGGTATTGAATGGCAAGAGCTACAGCACGCTTGTTTCGAAGGGAAGATATCGGAATGATATCATTAATAGATAGCAATAATTATTAAGTTGATTTGTTGTGATTCATTTCAGCCATCCAAGTCGCCAATCGCCGGATATCTTCGCTGAACTGGAATAGTCTGAGACTTCGCCTAAGCGGCTGATGACATTAAATGACAGAAGTCGATGACAAAAAATTCGGTTTCAACACCTAAAATACACCATCAGAAAATTTAATTAACTAATAAATAAATCAGAACTTACCATTTAAAAATTTTCTTTTTTCAAATTCTTTTGAAGTCCGAATAAAAGTACGTTAGCGAAAAAATGATATCATATAACCCTATGAAAAAGAACAGCATTATACATTATAATGAAAATAAAATGAAATTTAAATATATTTTTATTTTACCATTCAAAGTTCGAGTACCAAAGTTCGGTCCAATGTATACCACATCCAATTTCGTTAAATAAATAAAACAACACATTAATAAAAGAATTTTAAAAATGATCATTGAGGTAAATTCACATACGACCAATAAAAATACGTAAATATACACGTGACACTATCATTATTCGCATCTACAAAGTTTTTTATTTTGCTTGCTTTGCTTGATGTGATGCAAATAAAAAAAGTGAAATCTAGATTGTGATCAGATGATGTTGATAGGGCGGTAATAATGATAGTAATGATAGTAATCAGTGGTTGATGATGGTGTTGGTGGTCATTTTTTTTCATCGTCAAAAACTAATAAATTGAAACGCGTTGTTTTTATTATATGTTACGAGGTTATTATAATTTATCATTATTTAATATAATTACGTGGAAACAAAAAAAATAAACGAACGAATTATAAGGATTACTAAAGACAAATTAGATTTTGCTTTATTCAACAAACTAATACAATACAGAATATTTTTTTTACATGATTTAATATCAAAATTCTTTAAATACACTAACTAGCGACTAATCGAGACAGTGGACAAATTACCAACTGGTGGTAATCTGTCTGTCCTAAGACCTAAACTATAATGATAAGAACCAACTTGTTCTTTCATTTTATTTTCCGCGTAAATACCATACGCAGCCAATAACGAACAATTTTCAACCACCAAAAATTCATCATCAAACTCAATGAAAGATGGCGTTGAATTTTCATACCGTAAGATCATAATCTAAGGGATATTATGATTCCTATAATTATAAATTGTGAAAGAAAATTATTTAATTAGTAAATTTATTAAAAACAATCATAATGCATTAAAGTTCTTTAACACTATTTACTTTGATGATCTAATCATCTTCCAGGAGCCAATTCCTGTATGGTTGGTAACCGACCATACATACATAATATACTATAATTATTAAATGTTAATTAGTAACTTTATAAAACTATCATAATTCCTAAAATTTCTAAACGCTATTTACTTTTGAAGACGCCCATCTCCTGTATGGTTGGTAACCGCATAGGACCAACCATAAGGTAAACCACTATTATTATAAAAAAATTATTAATTAATAATTTTATAAAACTATAATAATTTCTAAAAGTTTCTAAAGGTATTTACTTTGAGAGCGCCCTATTCCTGTATGGTTGGTA
>CAJVPQ010002505.1:0-13634 GCA_910591825.1 Funneliformis caledonium
TTCACTTGTTAAAGATAATTTGGTCCTTTTTACATAATATTTTCACATAAATATTAATGATTTCAGACTTAAAAAATCAATTTTTTATTAGAACGAATAGTCACGTGATATGTTGTTGGCCAATCATATTAGTGTATAATTAGCCAATCACAGAAAAAGCCCGCTATGCTCTTAACATTCCATATACTGTATATATTTTTTAATTTAAAAACCGCAATATGAAATTCTATTTATAAGCCCAAACTAAAATTTACTACACCATCATCTTGGCGAAAAATTAAATACAAATTATGGGTTTATACGTAATCCAAATAAAAAAAATCCGAAATTTCTTAATTAAAATTACGATCTTACTAATTTTATTATAAAAAAATTCCCGAAACCTGATTTTTAATATTATTTGAGTATAGAAAATGTTAAAATAATTAATCAAATAATAGTGAGAATAATAAAATAAAAAGAACAATGCATTAAAAAATAATTTGTCATCTGCATTTGCTACTGATCTAAAACCGCCTAATAAAAAAATAAAACAAACGATCAAATAAATAGATAAAATAAATAAAATTAGTAATCAGAACTAATTATCAAAATAAGTAAAAGACAAAAATCACAATAAATCAAAAAAAAAAAAATTAGTCAACTTACCTTCGCCGCAGTAATAAAAAATTTAAATTAAATACAAATAAAAACAATAAAACAAATCAAAAAAAAGGAAACGAAAAAGCAAATAAATAAATAATAAAATAAAAAAAATACTAAACAAAACGAAGAAACGAAAAAAAATAAAAATAAAAAAAAAAGATCGCACGAAAACGCAACTATAAAAAAAAGAAATAAAAACGGAAAAAAGAAAAAGAAAAAAATAAACGAAAAAAATAAAGCATTAAAAAAATAAAATTAAAAATTAAATCAAAATTAAAAAGCATCGCTGGCTACTAAAAACCAAATTAAAAATACAGTGCTTTATATAAACGTACATATATGACGGACACCATCAACCGGACTCGTTTTGATCTCATTTCCTTTCACGTGAAATGATTTTAAGTATTTTTTTCATACCAGCATTAACGTTAACTCCTAGCAATTTCAGTATGACAAACCAAACTCAATAGCAAAATAGCATTATACCATACTTATCATCTCACTCGACACCATTCCTTTTTGTCTCACCGAACATGTATATATACCACCATATAATACCCTTTTGATTAATCCTACTCTAATACTTTCTGTATCACTCAAATTTTTCAGTGTGTATATCATTTCACAACAAGTTCGTTACTTACATCTTCTGCCTTATCAATAATAAGAAAAGTTAATAACATAAATTAATCGGTAAAATTTGTTTTGATTATTTAAGAACGAACGTAACCAAAAAATCAAAAACTTTTATCTATTTAATTAAATTCTTGTTCATCCTTAGATGTTGAATCAAATGTTATTATAACATAACTCGCGAAACGAACTCCTCGTAGCTATTCTTATTTATTTATTGATAATAAGCTTATATATTATAAAATTATTGACGTAGTTATAAATTCAAAAAAGAAAGGGTTCGTTTGCTATTAAAATCAAGTACGAATCTAACGTGAAGACCCATGTATAAATATTAAAGTTCTGAAAATAAAAGAGATCTGTATTTCCTGTATATTTCTGCAAGTTCGAAAATATTTGCTAATTTTGACAATGAATTCATTTGTTACTTTTTTACCTGTTATCATACTAATCATTTTTCGTGAATTTTTTTCTGATCATGTGATCTCGATCAAAAAATAAGGTCATACTGTAAAGTGCATTTAAAGTTCCCTTCAATTTTCTTTGAATAAGCTCTCCCACTAATAAACAAATCGAAAAATTTCCAGATAGCTTGTATTTAGAAACTCTATCTATGACTGACTTACATTTTAAAGGAATTGTTTGAGGTTATTTATTGTAGTAATTGTTGTTATTTTTATATTTTGTGCTTTAGGGGTGCACAGAAAATCATTCATTACCGTGTCCCAAGTCTTGATTGTGTGTCTCATGGTAGGATTATCCTATTGAGACTGTATGTCTATGTGCCCAATTTTTAAAGAATGAGAGTAAATTTTTATTTAACCATTTATCTTTAATGTCGTTTCTTTTAAAACAGGATGTATTTTCTTTTATAGTTGTTAATCGTTATTATTTTTATCATTATTTGAAATGTTAATTCATTCCATCAATATTATCGTCCACTTCATTCTGATCCATACTAGCTGAACTCCTTTAAAAAATATGGATCGTAGACATTATCTTTCTTGTAAAGCATTTTATTGCTGTAAGTGTTATTTTTTTTCATTCTTTAGGCAGTAAAAATAACCATTTCTTTTAATGTTTATTTTTTAACATTACATACTAAAAATACTTCTACTCAGATGTTGTTACCTTTGTGATTTCACATTCTATATATTACCTCAAAAATTTTAAGTACAACTCAATAATAGAATTAGCGTATTTTAATTAATTACTAATTAATGCTCCTTTCGATTTGAGCTTTCATCTTTCTATCAAATTTACGTGTTCTTTTATACTCAACGATATTTATCTTTTCTTTTTATTTATTATCCATATAATAAACACCATGTTATAATTTTTTAGATTGATTTGTTTAGAATATGAACATCATGAAATAAATGAAGTATGTAATGAAAGTTGATTTTTTTTTTTTTAAAAAAAAAATATATATATATCATATTTTGGACCTTCTGTTAATTTTAAATTGTGGATGATTTATTGCAAATCGGCAAATAGTACAGTATTATGATGTTTTATTTCTAAATTAAAATTATTTTTATTAAATTCTTTCTAATTAAAAACAACAATAATGTTTTAATTAAAAAAAAAACACGAAATTATTTCTTGGTGAAACACGGAAAACCGTGTAACAGAACGTTGGCAGATTATATGCCTTAATAGAAAAGAAGTGTCTAGAATAAGGATTGTTCTTATTAAGATAAAGTATCCAAGATACTGTATCCTTCAGTCAATCATAATTTTTCGTTTTAAAATTAAATAAATCTATATCAATTAATTATGATATATTTTGTTTTTGCATTAAATATTATCGAATCAAACACTAATAATGAGAATTATAATCGAATGTTCTTTAAACATAACATCACATTTCCCAGGTAAAAATTATTGAGTTTGTATACATCGAAACATACTGTTCGACTGTTTAGTACCAAACGCCAAATCTCATGATATGGATCAATATATGCAACAAGGAGATATTTTCCCTTGTTTTGAAGGAGGCTACATAATGTATTCGTGGTTTGGATAAACACGTCCTAGCATTCAATTTGCCTCTCGAATTTCCATGAGATTGACACCAATATGGAAAGGATTTTTAGATATTGCAAATCATGCCTTCGAAACATATTTAGATAAAAGATAGAAAAGTTGAATCTTCTCAAATAATGGAATCACCATAGGACTGACAAACTGTACACTAGTTCTGATTATGACTGGAATTGAGCTGTCAGCACCTATGTGGTTGCGTTTCAAATTGAATGCCATAAAATTAACAAATACTGTAATTCCTCTTAGATTTCCTTTTTTTTTTTCTATTTTTCAGTCGAAAGTACAATCGCGTCGCCCGATCCAAATTTTATAATAAAACTTAAGAATAGAAATTTTCAAGATATATAAATTAGTATTTACTTTAATAATTATTTCTAATTTTATATAATTTAAAAGCCAGTTAGTTGTATAAAAAAAGGGTTTAACTTGTGGAAAATTTTAAATGCATGAACTATATTAATTGTAATGTATAAAAAAAATTTTCTATATGGTGGTTTAGATGCAGAAAAAAAAATTCATAATAAATCATAAATATTAAAATTGACAATTTTGAGCTGCATATAAATTTATATTTCATTCAATAATTTAAAAAATAATATTAAACTTTGGTGAGCTTAAAAAAAATATATATATATATAATTTACTATGTAAATTTAATCGGGAGATACTTTCCGACGCGGACTTTACTTTAATGTTATTTGTTTTTTAGTTTTATTTATTATTTTTTTTTTAAAAAATTTTTACATTCGGATTCTTCGCGATCGAAATGATTTTTTTACCGATTTATTTTAAAAATTATTCATTTAAGTTCCTTATTGCTTGGATCGTACGTAGTATGTTAAATTTTTTTTTATATTTATTCGGGTTCCGTTGTTAACATTAAATTTTTATTTTCTTTTTTTTTATAAGTTACTTCACATTTTTATTATCAAATCTAATTAATATACAAATGAAATTAATATTTTAAATAAATGAATCGATAAAACTCATCTTATTCACACTTGCTACGCCACTAAAGCAGATTTAAATTATTTTTATACGATTTTCGATTAATTCGAATTGGATAAAATCGATTCAAATCACCTCATGGACGAAACTCTCATATGATGAGCTGTATATTAAAAGTTTATTGTAAGGGAACATTGAAACAAATGACAATAATGAATTTTATCATGATTGTAGAATCTTGATAAATAACCGTTATTAAAAATTAGTAATGTCGATTGTAGTTTTTAATTTATATTTTGCTTCAAGAATTTATTTAAACATTTTTTTAAAAAATAAAATGACGCAAAGTATAAATGAGTGCAGTTTACGTTCTAACTACATGTATGTTATACGAAATAACCCAAGGTTCATGAAGATAGATATGGCTTGATATATTGTGATATTATTACTTAACACCAATTTGTTTTTACTCCACAAAAAAAATTAGAATTGTTGCATTAAAGCAAATTTGTAGGACTTTAAATTATTGGCTCACCTTTATAAATCTTATTTTCAAATCGCCATCAACAAAAGTAACTTCATTACTTGATCGCATGCTATGTCCATCAAAGAATAAACCATGATTCAATTTGAGTTGTTGAACTATTTGTCACTCAACAGTAGGCTTGCCGCAGTAGTTGTGGACAATTTTTTTTTTAAAAAAAAAATTTTTTGATTGAAGAAAAAATTTTAATTGTTAAATTCGGTATTTACCATAAATTTTTTTTTTTTTTTTTTTTTACAATCTAAAAATCTGAAAAATATATTAGTTTGATATTTTTTTTTAGTTAAATTGGATTTCCCATTTTGTTTTGTACTTTTTAACTTTCGTTTTACTTTGGGTTCCTCGCTTTGAGCTGCTGCGATAGAACGAAATTTTCTTTAAAATTATTTATTATTAATTAATATTTAAGATCTCTATCGGCGCGGATGGGTTTTATTTTTTTTTAGTCTAGTTTTTTAGTTTCTTTTTAACTTATCTAAATTTTATTTTTAATATCGCTCGCGCATTTTATATTCCATTTTTATTTTTTATTAATGAAATTTTTTTCATAGAAATTATGATAAAGCTTTATTTGAATTACGCATCATTTTTATTATAGCCGCACCTACCGCGTCAATAAAAAGTAGATCTCTGAGAAAAAAATAAAAAGGAAAATACAGACATCATGAATAGAATGAGACATATAGTTTCCGAAGTTGGTTATAATACTCCTATCAAAATGGAGAGATAAAGATAAGAAAAGATAAAAAATCTGGACATGAAGAATTTGATAACTAAGTTAGAAAATTCAGAAAAAGGACTTAAAAAATTAAGCGTAATAATTAATTTTCCATCAATGACATGATGCGGGGCTTGAGAAAAGGCGCTATTTATTTTTTATTTTGAAGAAATTATGTTCATCGGCTGTCGTTTTTCAAAAAAAAGAAAAAAAAAATTTAACAAATTGTGTTATATAATGGATAATTCATGATTGCATCATAGATATAAATTTTACTCCTTTTTAATTTTTTTTTTTTTTTAATAAAAATATAATATTGCGATTTATTTTATGCACATCGAAATAAATTATTCTAGATGGGAATTATTTCTTGATAATTGTTCGTTTATTGACAGATTATGTGAAATTAAAAACAGTCACTTTGAACGAATTTTTTTTCGAACTTTTAAAGGGCGTTAAATGCTTGCGCTTAGCCAGTTATAGTTCAAACTATAACCGTTTCTCCTGAACACCGCGTAGAGGTGGCAAGCTTCGTTCAGGTGAAGAATATTTGAGCCACCACATATCAAATGTTATAGCTCATTTGAGGTGAAAAAAGAATGTGCAAACGAATTCAATGGGGTATAAATTTAATAAATAAATAAATAATCACAAGACATCCTCGAAATACATAAAGAAAGCATAATAATAATTTTTTTTTAATAATTATATAAAATAAAAAGATAAACTCTAAATTAAAGAAAAATACGGATAAAGTGGCCAAAAGAGGGAATTCTTTAATTGCAAAAAGGAAAGACGAAACAGCCACCTTCATATAAAGATACAATACTTTGTATCATAGTCATGCTTATCCAAGATAAACACCCTAGTGAAAATTTATTAAAAGGGGGAATTTTTTTTTGTATTTTTTTTTTTTATATTTTTTTTTTTTTTTTTTTTTTTTGTTATGATTTATTTTTAAATTTTTTAAATGTGCCGGCCAAGACAACAAAAAGAAGAGGAAGCCAGTTTAAAAACGAAGGGGGAAAGGATAAAAACCATAATTAATGGCTACGTAGATACCAGGAGGATCAAGATCCATTGGTTCTGGCCACTGATTGGGGGGATAAAGGGGGTTTCAATATAAATGCCTGGTGGATCAAGATCCATCGGCTCTGGCCACCTAAGAAGACGATAGGGAATAAAGGGTCGGCTAAAAACGGGAAGGGTAAAAGAAGGAGTAGAATTAGTAGAAGAAATGGAGGATGTAGAAGGGATGTCAAAGGGGATGAACTTAATGAAGAAAGGGAAGGAAGAGAAGGAAGAGAACGATATGAAGTTGTATTGGGGAGGGTGGAAAGTGAAAGAACAGGAAGGTTAGTAGGGGGAACTGAAGGTGCGAGAATAGTGGAAGGGCCAGTAGAGGAAATTGAAGAGGTAGGGGAAGTCTGAGGAGCAGGGGAAGAAGAAGAAATAGGGGAACTGACGGGAAATATAGGAGAGTGAGAATAAAATCTTAAAGAAGGAGAAGAAGAAGACGAAGAAGAGGAAGAAGAAGAAACAGAAGATAAAGAAGAAGAAGAAGCAGCTGTAGAAGAAGGGGAAAAGGAAGGAGGTACAGCTGTTAAAGGGGTAGAAGAAGTGGGTACTGAAAGGGGGATGGAAGAAAGGGAAGTTGGAGAAATATATCGTCGACAACTGCACGAGTGACACCTTGAACGCGAACCTGTCGAGTTCTTCGAGTCATCGTTTCTTGAAATAATTAAAATGTAAGTTATTTTTTGGCTTACTTCTTTGTAAATAATATTTTAAAAGAAAACAAATTACGAAAAAACGATACCCACCAAAAAGTAAAGAAAGTTGGAATAAAGGTAGAATGAAGTTGTGAGATACTCTATATATTTTCAACAAAACAAAAGTTGGCCAATGAACAGTCATCGACGATCATCATTACGTCATTCGTTAATAACATATGAATAACGTGATCTAAATTTTTGTTCTATGAAAATTATGAAAAATAAAAAATTTATTTTATAAATTGTGTATTTATGAAATATACAGTACCTTCTAGTAATCTAACAAATTTATGAATTATACTAAATTTTACTCAAATATTGAAGAGCATACGTCCATATTCAAATTTTTTATCACTTCTCATTACAAGGCAAGGGTTCACAAATTAATTCACATTTGCACATAAGGCAAAAGATTCTAAATATTATATTCTACATGAATTATGTTTAATTGATAACACACATAAGCCAGCAAAATAATAATCTATCACATTCATGTTTTTGAATTTTGAAATTTGATCTAAATATTTGTGAGTTTATAAACAAAAACGAAATATAAGCGGATGGATCCGATAAAAAAAATGAGAACTTTCACAACTATAAAAAAAAACTATAATGCCAAAATTATACGTTATTATGTGATTTGTGAGATGGCGTTTAAATAAAATAAATAGGTACTTTATGACTCATCAGATGCTGTATATGATATTTACTCACTATTATTGTAAACCTTGTTCATATGGTGTAGTGTTAGAATTTGACCGCTTTTAGGACTTGAAAAGTAGTTTTTGGTTAGAAGAATTTTCAACTTTGGAATAGACATAAGAAGATATACGACTGAAAGAAAAACAATTCGAACCTATCAAGAGGTCGTGAATCTTGAAAGATGTTCGATGCCGCTGAAAATATCGTGATCTATGGAAGAAAAAAATCCGATTTTATCGATCCCATCAAGAAGTTGTATTCTTCGAATAAGACTATCCGATTTATAGATCCTATCAAGTCGTTGTGTTCCTTAAAAAAAAAAAAAAATCTGATTTTATCAAGTGGTCGTGATCTTTCGAGAAACGGTATTTATCGATCTTGTCAAGTAATCGTGATCCCTCGAAGACTATGTGATACTATCGAACCCGTCAAGAAGTCTTGATCGTTTGTTAAAGTTCGATTCCGTTGCAAAATGATCGTGAATCTTGAAAGAAAATTCGTTTATATCGATCCCGCCAAGTGGTCTTGATCCTTGAATAAAATTATCCGAACTTATCGATCCCGCAAAGAGGTCACTTCGTTGTATGATGTCGTGTCGTAATCGCCTACAATGAACGAAGAGCCCTTTTTTAACATGAATTTTATACTTGTTATTTAGTTAAGTATATTTTTTAACAAAATTCATCTCTTTTGGAAATGAATATCCTTTCGGTCAGTAAGTTTCTTTAATAAATTCTTCGATTCTAACAAAATTATTTCTTTTTACAGAATATTTTAATATTATGCTTTTATTTTCGATATTATAATCTTAACTCATTTTATTTCAAATATTATCCTTAATTGGTTAGATGGATTTGAAAACGAAATGATCGAATCCAATTTAAGGCGTCAGATTTCCTTTCAGTATTGATTGAAATTATTCTTTAATCTCTTTTCAATAGAGGCAAATATTTGAGGTTACTGGAAAGTGATCTTAATTTTAGGATTTGCGATTGGTATTGACGTCCTCACCGTGCAGCCTGTGTATTAGTATATATTGATAGCGAACATTTACCATTTCTTTTGTCAATATTTAAATTTTGTGATTCACAAAAATCAGTCATTTTTTTTTAAAAAAAAATAATAATCGAGTATATCGCTATAACATCATAATCAGCTTAATATTCCTGGATCGCTCTATCTGAATTCCAACTTTAGATGAAAAACAATTTCAGTTACATTTAGAATAATAAAAAAAAAAAAACTGTAAAAAAAAAATTTCAATAAATGAAATTCTTAAAAAGTTTTAGTCTACTCCTAATTAGTTATGCTAGAAATCTCTTCTATAAAATTCTTTGTTCGTAATAATTATCATTATTTATTTTTGTACGAATTCAATTTGACAATGCAATGTGATCTTTTTTTTAAAGTTTAGAAATAAATTTTTTTTATTTGTTCGTTCACGTGATTGCAAAAAATAATTCTTCACCGAATATACTCCGTCCATAAAATAAAATGCTTATAAATTCAAACTCTCCAATTCTTTGTGGTATTCATAATGTTAATTACAAAAACACAGAAAGTATAATTTACAATTATGAATTTTAGAAGTATAAAAGTATTACATTCAGAATAATTAATATAAGCTCACGGGATTTGAAGATATTATAGATAATAATAAATATTTTTTAAAAGTACTTTATCATTGTTGAATTATTTTAACTGTTAATTAGGTTACCTTGACTTTCAGAAATGAATAACCTGCTTATATTTCATTTCTATTATTACAACTGAAAAGACACGCCTACATTTAGTGGACCAAATTAAAAAAATATAATACAGAATAAACTTGTGTTATTATAATTTTAAGCAATGCCAACACTTTCATGGCGACAGTCGAGTAGATGTATCTATGCTTGATAATTTGTCTTATATAGTCAATCAAATAACTAAAGCTATTTAATAACAATTGTCTGATTAAGTGGGGTTTGTTATTAAAATCACGTTACGGATCATACTATTTACAATGTCTCGTAACGATTTGAATCACGAAAGGCCTGTATTCATAAAATTGAAACATAGCGATCGATAGAATCGTTGATTGTGAGTAGCCTAATATTTAATAGGTTTATGGCAATGAATACTATAAAGAAATTTTATTTCCAATTAGCAACTTTCTTTTTGGATTAATTTAAAATCAAATAGGACGCCGCTCCTGAAATCATATCCTTTTAGTAAATTTTGATAACTGATATACAGCGTGAACAAAGATAAAGATACAAATCAATGTCATTTATTTTATAAAATATATATTAAGGAAAATTTAATATATGAAAGAAATTAAGCGAAAATGCGGATAGAGAATATTATAAAAATAATTAAAATTTTCAGCACTTGACTGGGTAAGGAATATAAATTATAACTTAAAAATAAATAATAATCTAACTTTTATAAATATAGCTGTTTCTTCATTTTATAATAATAATTAATAGTTATTATTTAGAAATGTATTCTATATAATGAAAATATTTAATTAATCTGTGTTTATTAAAAATTATTGATTTTATTTATTTTACTTACAACTCTAAATAATAGAAAATAAATATGTATTGTCATTATTCAGTATTTTAAAATGATTTAGTTTTAATTAAATTATTTATCTTTAATATTTTGACTTTGCATATTATACATAGTACTGTAATAAATCATTTTTTATAATAGGTTCAAAATCCTCTTATATTAACCCTTATGTTGGCGCTTTACTTCATTTAAAAAGATATCATTAATAAGATAATATTAGAAGCTGTTGGTTTATTATCTGACTCAGAATTCTAACGTAATTTCATTATTTAATAGGCATTTGTATCAATCAGAAGATGATCACCATCATAATTGAAATTATAAGTTCTGTGTCTTCTACTGTTATTAATTCTCACATAATTATACTAAAGCTATGCATATCTGAAACTTGAGTATATTTTTTATAATTTTAACTTTGAAAAATCTTTAAAGCAATATGAGGCAAAGTTTCATAAAATCTCATATCATTATTTTATTCAGTTATTTTACTAATTCCTGAATCACTTAATACTATATCATATTCATTTTTACAAAGTATATTTTCACTATGAAAATCTTGTTGAATAATTACTTGCTGATTAATATAATTAAGTCCTTTTTAATAATATTTATTTTTTTACAAATAACACTTTAGAATGAACATTTGCTGTATATTTTTGAGTAAATAGTGATAGAAAAAAAATTGATACACGTGATTATAATATCTATTCTTATAATATTTCTTTTAAATAAAATGTTAGGTTATCACATATCAGCTATATGTTCTGAAATTTTGAATGAAAACGATATATAGGTATCAGTATTCATCTTATAATTTATAAATAGATCATTTGAAATTTAACCTTTTACTTTTAAAATAAAATAATTTTTAATCTTTGCTTATAATTTTAAAAAGTATTAAATATTTATAGTATTAATTGTTACCACTCAATTTCATGTTGTGTAAAAATTTGCATGTCTATTCGCTATAATTACAATAAATAAAATATTACATAAATAAACAATCATACTTTTTTACAACATAAGGATAAAATAAATATTTTTTATTTGAAATAAAATGTATTGATAAAAGATTAACTATTGTTTAGTAACTTGAAATATCTCATAATCATCAGCTTGAAATTGACCTTTTGGAATATCAATTTTAGGATAAGAAGATGGATTTATAGCATACCAAATCAATTATTTTTATAAAAACAAATATCATTACTTTCAATATTACCAAATACTAGACCATTAATAAAATGAAAAATATAGCTTTTTTGCATAATCATTCTTGATATAACCTACTTTTGCAGTTTAAACATTTGTGAATGAGAATATAAAACTATCTAAAGTAAATTTGTGTTTTTTATTTCCTTCCTTTCCAAATGGATTATATCCTCCCACTATTTGTTCTATTCTGTTAATTTTTATTATGATTATATTAGCTTCTTTGTTATTACATTTTTGATGAAATGCTTCTGATGTATTACCATTCTTGCTGACATGATAAAGCAATTTAAAATAATGTATCTTCTTGATATTATATTTACTCTTATCAATCCAACTGAAAAATATAGCAAAATGTCAAAATTTAACTAGGATTGAAACACATGTTAACTGTTTAAGTGATTGTAAATTGTTTAATTTCTTATCTGATAATAAAGCATTTGCCAAAGTGGTAACAACCAAATTGTTCAGTAATATTTCTTTAAAAGGAAGCACTTTTTCAAGAAAATCTTCTGAAGACATATAATGAAATCTAACTAAAAGAATATACCTATTGAGAGCTCTTTCTATAATTATAGTTTCTTTATTTTTCCATTTTTTGATGTCTTCAGGAATAGACTAGTTCTGAGCTAAACCTTACTTAATTAAACTGTTCCAAATTTTAAGTGCACTTTCTATATTTAAAAGCTTCAATATTTCAATTTCTTTTAATTTTGTCATGTCATTCCTTCTGCAATACATAAATCTAAAATTCAAAGAAACAAAATGGTTTATTATTGTTAAAATTGTTGTACAAACTGTACTGTTTACTTTATTTACCTTAAGATAATTTTAAAAATATGTGGAGAAATGTTGGTCATTTTTAAAATAAATTTACCTTTCCTCTTCTTAATATTTTCTTTAGTTAATTCATCATAAAAATATTGTGATCTGAAGCATAAAATATTTGAATGTGCTTGTAGTTCTTCATTTTCACCAGATATAATAATGACATCATAACTTTTATCATTTTCAAATAATCTTCAAATAATCTCTCATAATCATCTTGCAAATATTTTAAAGACATTTTTTACAAATTAAAAAAAAAATATCCAAGTTAATTTAGCCATTTTTAAAAAAGTGTAATTACCGTATAGTCCCGAAAATAAGCACCCCGTGACACACTCCTTTTATAGTAATTTAGTTATTTGTCACGTGGAATTTATTATATTATTAGTTCAATTATATACTAATAAATTCATATATATCACGTGGTGCTTATTTTCGGGATTATACGGTAGATGATCATCTGTTTCATCTTATGCAGTGTCATATGAAAATTTCAACATATCGAAAATCGTCATTCCTGCGCCTCTTTTTGACAATCTATTGTTGTATTCAAATTCTTTCGTTTAAACAATTTGCAACGGTTTTTTTATGTAAATATTGACGCACAATTTATTAAATAATATCAAATTAATCATAATTCTCAACGTCGCCGTTCTACACCTTTCGCAATGTCAATATATTAAACTAAATAAATTCCAACTCTAATTAATTAAAACTGCGCAATTACGAAATATTTGAATAATAAAATAATGAGAAAATCGGAAATTAAAAAAAATATCAAAGTTACAATCACGAAATTTAAAATGTTAAAACGACGAAACGAAAATAACGCGAAGGATTAAAGGAAGGTTTTCGAGGTGTAAGTATGCAAAATATAATAAGGGCGAGCGTGGTATATTGAGTTTTTTAAGGATTTCCGACTTGTATTTATAAAAAAAAAAAACAATTATTAGGCCAGCCTGGCATCCTGGCATCAGCCTGGCAAATAATCTTTAAAGGACTAACTGCAATATCGAAAACG
>CAJVPQ010002506.1:0-13634 GCA_910591825.1 Funneliformis caledonium
TAAACTCTTCACTATAGCCTTATAGCGAAGTTGAGGTCTAGGACATAGAGTTCGTTATAACAAGAGTTGACTGTAGTGAGGTCAGCTTTTGGTTTCAAATTTGATTTAGTTATTCGAGATAATAGTATGTATTGTTATAGTAGCAATACATATTCGAAATTATATAATATTCTAGATGATAAAGATTATAAAGTATTTCAGGTGAAACAAGAATTTTAATGAAATGTTTTTTAATATTCTTCATCAATTAGAAAATATTTGAATGGTAAATTAGAAGTTCTGGGTAACCTTAATTAATTGGATATTTATATGTTATTTTTATATTACATTGATTTATAATCTGTTTGATGATGCAAGTTTCAACTAGAAAATTATATTCAATAAACATGTGTTTCTTTATATTTATCACTTTGATTATTAAATGAAATTAAAAAAATTTATATAATATTCATTACCGTAGATTAAATTCTATCATCTTATTATTACATATCTTCATCCTAAATGACCAATTTTGTTAGCTTTATTATAAATTATATTCAGAATCAATAGTTAAAAGATGTGTGAAAAAGAATATTAAATGGACTCAACATCAGATATATTTTTATTTTTTTAATAAATAAGGTGTATATAAGAGAGTAAAATCAGGATATAGTAAATTTAATACTTATAATTTAATATTATATAATTTTTTTATGATTAATGCTAACATAATATTGGATATTTAAATTTATAAAAAAGCTAAATATTTCAAATAAATAATTTACTTTTTAATATACTGATTTGTGATAAATATAATTGATTATATTAAAGAATATAGATGGAATATGGATTATTAAGTATTTAGGAATTGAACATATAATTATATTATTAACAATATTTTACAAGCATAGCAAAAAAATAAGACATATTTCTAAGACCATAACATAATAATATTTCTATCCTTATCTATCAAGCTTGCAATAATGAATTAATGACTTTTGTATAAAATTAAAAATAAGTTATTCTATAGATAGTGATGTCAGACATATCTGAAAGATTTGCTATTAAATCAAGTTACAATTAAAATAAATCTGTAAGGTGATTTTAATAGCTTACTTTTTATCTAATTTGTTATATTATTATCTTATTTAATATAGTAAAGTTAGACCTGGTTGTAAGTTGTATAGACTTATAAACTACCATTAATAAAATTCTTAAAACTTCTTATCTACACATAGGTACTGATTACACAATAAATCATATTAATAGAATTGCTCTTATAGGCTATAACTATATTTAGAAACTAGCATATTGATTTATTTTTAGCACAATTTTAAATGAGCTGACTGATCATAGTCATTTCAATACTATATTCTAATAAAAATAATTTTTTGTTATATCTTTTTATTTGAGTTTTCATTTCAAAGAATTTTATTTCATTTGGTGATATATCATACTAAAATTCATTCACTTTAATATACATTAAAATGCAACTGAAAGCCCTATAAAAAAAGAATATTCAAAATTTAACAGGTAAATGTATTAAAATAATAATATACAAATTTTGAACATTTCTATTGTCTAAAATATGTTCCAAATCTTGGTGGATTCTGGACATTTATTTTGTTCAGAAAATGTTATTGTCTGAAATTTCAATGTTTGATTTCTTTAAAATGCAAAATTGGACATTTTTCAGATATTTTTCAGATAATTTCTAGACGTAATCCTATTTTCCAGACATTTTTCAGAAATAATTATATTTTTCCAAACGTATTCTATTTTTCTGAATGTTTTTAGACATTTTCACTATTCATAATATTAAATTTATAACTTAACGTTAATAATTTATTAATATTTAATTTAAAATTATTTTATTTTAAATTTATTTATTTATTAAAAAAATATAAATAATGATAAAATATAATAAAATACAAATATTTTATAATAAAAAAAGTATTATTTAATATAATATAAAATATAAAAAGAAAAATGATAATGATAATAATTTTTAAAAAATAGTTAGTAATATAAACAAAGTAATAAAATTAGTAATAATATTTAAAAAATATAAACAAAATAAAATTAGTAATAACATTTAAAAAATATAAAAATAACATTAGTAATATTAATAATATTTAAAATGGTAAAAAAAATAATAAAGTTAGTAATAATATTTAAAAAAAATAAAAAATAAGTTAGTAATATTAGTAAAAATATAAAATAACGTTAGTAATATTAATAATATTTAAAAAAAATAGATATAATTAATAATATAAAAGAAAGAAATAATATAGTTAGTAAACTGTTAATAGTTAATAATATTAGAAAAATAATATTCAAAGAAATAAATATACTTGATAAAAAGAAAAGAAGAGAAAAGTGAAAAAAGTGAGAATGAAAAAATTAAAAAATAAAATAAACAAAAAATAAATAATATTTATATATATTGTTATTTTTGGATTATTTGATGATCTGGTATAATATAAAATTACATGATTAGACAATTTATAAGAATGTGTAAATAAAATAAAAATATAAAGCAAAGCTTGCAACGGATGGATAGAAGGATAGAAAATAAATTATTTTTTTTTTACAAACTTTTATGAAATTTAAAGTAAACTTTACTTTTAATAAAAGCTTTTAAATTTATCATTAATTATTATAATTAAAAAGCACATTTAAAAAAGAATAAAATTCTGCATGAAAAACTGTAATTGTAATATTTAATTATTATATTATCACAGTTTTCAAATTACTTAAATCTGCAGATTGTTGATTATTTATAAATAAAATTAGTAAAATACTGAAAACACTGAAAATACTAAAAAATTAATTTTTGTAAATCTATTTATAGAAAAAGAAGTAAAGTGTAATACGCGTGATGTTCTTTGATTTTGTTATCTATTATTTTATTTGTTAGTATATAAGAATATTTAGTGCAGTATATAAAAATGAATAAAAAATATGACGCACAAATATCTTTCAAGTATTTGCTATACTTGTTAAAAGTGTTTATCTTGTTTTAATTTAAACTTTTGCAAATATAATAAAAATATAAAACTAAAATGAAAAAATAAACCAGAGTCTGGTTAGCAAATTTACCATCATACATTTACTCTAGACAAAGATTTACAAATAGTCAAACAATTTTTTTTTGCTACTAATGCAAAATTTGAATATAATTGCAACTTTAATAAAAACTTTTCTTTTACCATATATTCTGCTTGCAACAGTAAATTTCAAAGATTGAAAGGTAAAGATAAATTAGCTAAACGAAAAAGTAAAACTAAGTCAGCTAAAATGAGTGATAATTTCATTGATATTGAAGCTCCTCTATCTTCTAATGAATTTTCTAATGTTGAAGAAGAAGAATATGATCTTAAAGAAATGAAGTTACAAATAATTATTAAAAAAAAGGATAAGAAAACTTCTAAAACTATAACTATTCAACTAATTGAATATATCAATGTTATAGAAAATATCAATATTATTATTCAAAAAGCTTTTCAAAATAAGAATATCAAATCAGCAGATTATAGCATATCATACAAGGCAGTTAATGCACGTGATCTTTCGAATGAATTAGAAGATAAACCAGATTTTGATGAATTTATTGAAAATTATAAAAGGGTAATTGCTGCTAAAAAGAAAATATCCATAATAGTTGTAATTTAAGCTCTAGAAGAAAAAATAAAGTCAATCAAAAAGCATTCAAAGGTAAGAGATTATTTATTCTATTGATTTTTATTTTTCTTTTTACACATCAAATTTGACAATTTTTTTTAGATTTCTGATGAAAGTGGAGTTTCAAATTCTGAGAAGGAGAAAATATTAAAAAAGAAAAAGAAATCTCATTCAACTCAAGAAAATGATTTGTCTAAAGAAAAGCAAATACGTGCAAAGACAATTGCTAATTTATACAAAAATATAAGTGTGATATACATCAAACACTATGTCTTATTTAAGATAATTATCATTTACAACTTAACTCAGCTAGATTACATCTTTAGGCACGTGAAATTGTAAGTTATGTTCAATTTATTTTAATAAAAAATTTTTTTTGTTTTTATAACTAATTATATATAATTACAATTAAATAAAAGTACTACTAATGAAATTCCTCTGACTTTTCTAACTTTTAATGTAACATTGGGTATATTGATCAACAAAAATAATGAAACACAAATATCAAACTAATACAAAATCTACTACATCTGCTAATCCAATTATTATTTAAATGTCATCATTTCAATATCCTTATTCTTTTAATCATTCTGATACACTAGCATCATCAGTTAAAAATCTTGAATTACCTACAATTAGTGATTTTTTTTTAGTTTAGATCAGAAATATAATTGTAATATATATTCTAATTTTGAAGGTACTTTTTTGAAGAGGAAATTATTGTTAATGCCATAAAGGATTTGTCTAATAAACAAATGGAAAAGTTAGGTATTATAAAAATTGGGTGACAAAAGAATATCAGATAAGCAGCACAAAGATATTGATATATTTTATTTTTATATTATTCAATATAAATATATTATAATAAAAATTGGTAATTACTTAGTATTAGTAATAATAAAATTACAGATATTATTTTCTTTATTTCTTTTTTTACAAATAAATTGATGATCTAAAAAATGATTGAACCATTTGAGATGTAATTTAATCACATGCAATTAATAAAGTATATATTAGATCATCAAAAGCTTTCATAAAATCATTATTACATTTAATCCATGATTTAATTGTTGAAAATGCAGTTTCTATAGGATTATAATTGGGAGAATAAGGGAAAAAAAACTATATGATAACCTAATCCTTCTAACAATAAAATAAGATTAATATCATGATGTATTATAGTATTATCTATTATAATAATGCTATTATTACCAGAATATGAGTTCATTATAGGTATCTTCATTGATAATAAATTATAAATTATAAAATATAAATAAAAAATTATAATATCAGTAATATTATAAAACTTAATTTTGTTTTATTAATTATAAATGTGTAAGATAAACTATAAATAATGTAGTTAATAAAATTTTATAATGTAAATATAAAATAATAATAATATAAACAAACTTAGACAATTATGAGTAAGAATAAATCATTTTTTCAGAATGCTAATTTGAAATTATCAAATACATTTTCATAATCAATTTTCCAAACCCAATATTCAAGTTGAAATTGTGCATCAATATTATTATTTTCAGCTGCTTTTTTATAATATTCATAAGCCTTAACTTCATCTTTTTCAATGCCTATTCCTAATCTATAAAATTGTGCTAAAATATATTGTGCTGTAACATCCTCCTTTTCAGCTGCTAATTTGTAAAACTTAAATGCCTTTACTTTATTTATTTCAATTCCAATTCCAAATTCATAACAGTATCCAAGTTGAAATTGTGCATCAATATCATCATTTTTAGCTGCCTTTTTATAATATTTAAAAGCTTTAACTTCATCTTTTTCAGTACTTATTCCTAATCTATATAATTGAGCTAAATTATATTGTGCAATAACATTATCATTATTAGCTGCTAATTCATATAATTTAAATGCCTTTTTATTATTAATATCAGTTCCAATCCCATAATAATAACAATATCCAAGTTGAAATTGTGCTTTATTATATCCTTTTTCAGCTGCTTTTCTATAATATTCAAAAGCTTTTACCTCATCTTTTTCAATATCTTCTCTATTTTTATAAAATTGTGCTAAATTATATTGTGCAATAACATCACCTTTTTCAGCTGCTATTATAAATAATTCAAATGCTTTTTTTTTATTTATATCAGTTCCAATTCCATAATAATAGCAATATCCAAGTTGAAATTGTGCATCAATATTATTATTTTCAGCTGCTTTCTTATAATATTTAAAAGCTTTAACTTCATTTTTATCAGTACCTATTCCTAATCTATAAAATTGTGCTAAATTATAAAATGAAGTAATAATCCCTTTTTTAGCTAATATTTCATAAAAATTAAATGCTTTTACTAAATTAATTTCAGTTCCAATTCCATTATAATAGCAATATCCAAGTTGAAATTGTGCATCAATATAATCATTTTCAGCTGCTTTTTTATAATATTCAAAAGCTTTAACTTCATCTTTTTTAGTGCCTATTCCTAATTCATAAAATTGTGCTAAAATATATTGTGCAATAACTACACCTTTTTCTGCTACTATTTTATATAATTCAATTGCTTTATATTTATTAATTACAGTTCCAATTCCAAAGTTATAACAATATCCAAGTTGAAATTGTGCATCAATATCATAATTTTCAGCTGCTTTTTTATAATATTCAAAAGCTTTAACTTCATCTTTTTCAACACCTATTCCTAATCTATAACAATTACCAATATTATATTGAGCAATAATATGTTCATTTTCAGCTGCTTTTTTGTAATATTCAAAAGCTTTAACTTCATCTTTTTCAGTTCCAATTCCATAATTATAACAATATCCAAGATGACATTGTGCTTCATTATAATTTTGTTCTGCAACTATATTAAATAATTCAAAAGCTTTAATTTTGTTAATTTCAGTTCCAATTCCAAAATTATAACAATATCCAAGTTGAAATTGTGCATCAATATCATTATTTTTAGCTGCCTTTTTATAAAATATAAAAGCTTTAGCTTCATCTTTCTCAATACCTATTCCTAATCTATAACAATTACCAATATTATATTGAGCAATAATATGCCCTTTTTCAGCAGCATTTTTATAATATTTAAAAGCTTTAACTTCATCTTTCTCAATACCTATTCCTAATTTATAACAATTACCAATATTATATTGAGCAATAATATGCCCTTTTTCAGCTGCTTTTTTATAATATTTAAAAGCTTTAACTTCATCTTTTTCTGTTCCAATTTCAAAGCTATAACAATATCCAAGTTGAAATTGTGCATCAATATCATTATTTTTAGCTGCCTTTTTATAATAATTAAAAGCTTTAACTTCATCTTTTTCAACACCCATTCCTAATCTATAACAATTACCAATATTATATTGAGCAATGGTATGCTCATTTTCAGCTGCTTTTTTATAATATTCAAAAGCTTTAACTTCATTTTTTTCAGTTCCAATTCCATAATTATAGCAATATCCTAGTTGACATTGTGCTTCATTATAATTTTGTTCTGCAACTATATTAAATAATTCAAAAGCTTTAACTTCATTTTTTTCAGTACCTATTCCTAATGTATAAAATTGTGCTAAATTATATTGAGCTTCTATATGCTCTTTTTTAGCTGCTAAATTATAAAATTCAAATGCTTTTTCTTTATTAATTTCAGTTCCAATTCCATTTAAATAACAATATCCAAATTGAAATTGTGCTTCAACATCACCTTTTTCAGCTGTTATTTTATAAAACTTAAATGCATTTACTTTATTAATTTCGGTTCCAACTCCATTTAAATAGCAATACCCAAGTTGAAATTGTGCATTTAAGTATCCTTGATCGGCTGATTTTTTGAAAAATTCAAAAGCTTTTCTTTCATTTTTTATTACGCCTTTGCCATCTTTAAAACAATTTCCTAAATTATATTGTGCAATTTTATTGCCATTTTTTGCTGCTTTTTGAAAATAAGAATATGCTTTTTCATAGTTTTTTTTTATTCCAATACCAATATAATTATTAATTCCGATTTGTCTTAATCCTTCAAAATAAACAACTTTGTAAAGTTTTTCATTTCTTTTCTTTTTAAGAAAATCTTTTTTATTATAATCTTTCTCTAAAGTATATTTTGCAATAATATTTCCATTATATGCTGCTTTTTCATACCAATAACAAGCTTGCACTTTATCTATTTCTGTTCCAATTCCATTAAAAAAACAATTTCCAAGTTGATATTGCGCATCAGAGATTTCATCATTTGCTAATATTTTATAATATTCAAAAGCTTTAAATTCATCCTTTATAACTATATTCGCCAACCTATAGCAATCTGCCAAGTAAAGTTTTGCGACCATATTTCCATTATTAGCCGCTTCTTTATACCAAAATATTGATTTTGTTTTATTAGGTTGTATTCCGATACCAAATTCAAAACAATATCCTAGATAAAATTGTCCAATAATACTTCCATTTTCTACAGATTTTTGATAATACACAAAGGCTAATTCATGATTTTTTTCGGTTCCATATCCTTCATAATAGCATTTAGCAAGATAAAATTGCGCAATTGAGTAGTTATCGTTTGCTGCTTTTAAAAATAATGCAAATGCTTTACTACTATCTTCATCTATATCAATATGATGATAATAAAAAAATCCAAGGAACCACATATATTGCAGTTTATTTTGATTTTTGATAAGCCAAGTTATAAGAATATTTATGGACTGATTTAATTTTAATAACGGCTTTTTAATGAGATTTTCAATTTGATCAAATGAGAAGATGCCTTCTTTAAGTTTTTTAATTATATAATCAATTAACTTATCAATAATATTATTAATTGTATTGTTATATATTAACTCTAATGAATCCATTGAACTTATTGATGAATTTGCAATTTGAAAAGACGGATTTGATAAATTAATTTTAGCTTCAGTTATTTCTAAAGATTTTCGTTTTAGCAAACGTGAATTGCTTTCAGATTTAATATTTTTAAATTGATCGAATAATTCATCTAATATCAAATCATCATTATCAATCTTTATTTCACTTGATACATCAGATTTAAGGCTAGATTCATCATACGTTGATGGATTGCCTTTTTCTTCATAATTTACTTCAGGAGAAGCCATTTTTTTAAGCATTGAGACTACCTCTTTTGTATTTGGGCGTTTTTCAGGCTCATAATTCCAACATTCTAATAATGTAAATAAGATAAATTAAAAAAAATCAAAAAAAATTTTACCGAAACATTAATACTATATTACTTACTTTCATAAAGGATACTGTACATAAATGGAGTGCCATCAAGTATTTCCTCTCTTTTACCACCTACGATACTTAAGGATAAACTCACATCATAATCTATACCATTAAATTGTCTACGTCCACTTGAAATTTGCCACAGCAAGACTCCAATACTATAGACATCAGATTTTTTATTCATTACATAGCTCTTATTTTGATTATCTAAACATTTTGGGTCCATATAAGGTATTACGCCAAAATTACTTGCGTTGTTTGAAGCTTCAGCGATTTTTCTTGATAAACCAAAGTCTGCTATCCTGATGCTTTTCTGATGTATAAGTATATTATTTGCATGCTGTGATTAAAAGAAAGTTAAACCAACGACGTTGTAAAATATAAATTATTACACACAAATAAATAAAACACAAAATTACCAGATCACGATGTATAATGTCATTATTATGCATACATTCTACAGCACTTGCTAATTGCAATGCTAACTGATATTTGTCATTCCATTCAAGTTTCTCAAAATTCTGATTTAAATAATTATTTAATGTATCACCATCAGCATATTCTAAAACTAGTAAGTATTGGTTCGTTTGATGAATTACATCTAAACAGATTGAATTGTATAAAATAAATATTTATATTAAATTTAATATGTAGTATTATTTTAATTCTTACCGAATTCTATCTTTGTAATTCCATTAAATCGTAAAATATTTGAATGAAAATCAACTTGTTTTTGTAATTTAATCTGTAAAATATACATAAATTAAATGTTTAATTTTCAAGTTAATTAATTGACATTAGATATTTCAATACCTCATTGACAATTTCTTTAAGGGTTATCTTATAGTTGTCAAACGACTTCAACGCAAAAGTGGTATTACTATCTTTCCAATTAGCACGAGAAACTTTTCCAAAATTACCACTTCCTATTGGTTGTATTTTTTCGAAGTCGGAATATTCATAATAATTCAAATATTTGTCGGCAATGGATTTTTCTATCCAAATTAGATTTTCATTAACGTTAATTACATCTGACATTTCTTTTTTTAAAAAAAATTTTTTATGTTTATGGATCGGCCTTTTAATAAAAAATTCGATTAAACAAAACAGCATTGTGGCGTTTTCGCGACACCAAACAATGACGAAATTGTGTAAATACTGTACTTTCATTTTATTGGAGGACAAATAAACAATTTTTTTCCATATTCCTCTTTTTGACGAATAAATTACTAAGAAAGTATTCAAATTTTAAAACAAGAAAAAATTGATCATTTTAAAATTTAATTTCTGAAATGAGACCAAATTTTGAATTGCGCAATTCATAAGTTTGCTTTTTATCGTTATTACAACTGTTTTCATAAGTCGGGACACTCAACAAATTTGTTGCCGGCAACCCGGGCAACAAATTTGCCGTGTCCCGTGACTTATGAAAACAGCTGTAAGCAAAAAAAAAAAATTTCATTCACCCCCAAATAAATTATTTTGCCATTTGACACCTGATAAAAAAAATCTTGCATTCCTTATGTATAGTCGTGAAATGTGAACAATAGCTCCTGATATCTTGCTCGGAATATATGGGTTAAAAATTTACTTTTTTTTGGTCGCACAGATATTTTCTGCCTCATTTATTAGATTTGCGTGATAACGCTTATGAGCCATACGCTTCTATTTCCTAAAAGTAATTATTTCCATTATGTATTTTTAGTTAAATCACATCACAACAAAGCCTATATTGCGCCACGTTATATTTCGTAAGGGAAAGAATATATGGGAGGGTTTCTAGGAAAATCAGGTTCCGAGAAATTTTTGACTTAAATTAAGAGCTTAATACATTTTAATCTAATAATATCAAAAACTAAAATGCAATAAAAATCTCAATTTTGTTAAAAAATTCCCGGAACCTGATTTTCCTAGCAATCAACCCATATATGAATTTGATTGACTATTTTGCAATCGCTCAAGGTTATTTACGATATTTTTTTATACACTTCTTGTACAGATGCATGAGAAAATACTAATAATACTTTTTTTTTTTCCTATAGAATCGAAAACGCATCAAGGATTTTTTGTATACTTTTCACAAGCTAAAGAAGAGACCCAAGTTTAGAAATGTTGATTTGATTAAGAAACAAGATGCATTATTCTCATAGAATTATGCAATTCATGGTGATAAAATTCTCTTCAAGCACCTTACACTTAAATTTTTGAAAAAAACATTGATTCTAATTCAACTTTCCTTAATCATTATTCCAGTCAATTGAGTCAGATGTAAGAATTAATTGCCATCATCAACAAAGATGATAATGCAAAAGTTAACGAATAATAATTTTTATTTTTTTTGTTTTAATTAAGTTCCTTTTTTTTGACACATCCTATATTGCATTTTAAATAAATAAAAATGTACGGATTTTGGAATTTCATAAAAAAATTTTTAATAATAATAAAGTGATCGTTAAATTTAACAAAATTTGCCTTATTAGATTTAAGAAATTTAAGAAAGAAGATTCTAATTTTATACGAATCAATCAATTAATCAATCAAGCAACGTTCCATAGGACTGATATTTTAATGATCACTGCAATCAGCATTTTTAGAATATTTATCTCAGAATTTTCAGTTTTAGAAATTATAATAGTTAGGATATTCACGTGATATAAATAAACCAATCAGAAAATTAGTTTAATTATATCCAATTAGAGTGTGGGGTTAAATTAGTAAACCTGTAAATAAATCAGTAAAAAGTTTATGTTATTTATTGTCATTTTATTAGTTGAATTGATTAAATTTAGGTTTAAAACTATTTTCATATCCTTCTTTGATTATTTGTATTATCTTGTTATGAATTTCTGTAAATTTTATCAATAAATTATAGATTTTTTCATAAAGTTCATTCTAAAAGTCATATTATAGAAAACATATCCTTTTTAAATACTATCTATATGTGTAAATATAATTCCAACCTGAATATACTTTTTGTGAATAGTATAATTTAAGTGGTATAAGATTAGCTAAAATAATCAATGAATTTATTAATACTTTGTCTATAAATTCATTTTTCAAATCTTTAAAAAGTAATCTTAGAGTATATAAATTTTATGATTTGGTTAGCTCTTTAATAAGTGCTTTAACCTTTTCATTTACATTAATAAATCTATCTGAATAAGTTTTGATTTTTAAGAATATTTTATAATAAACTTTATAATTATTGATTTCAACTTTTTTCTTGCTTGAAAAACTTTTTCTTTATAATAATATATAAAATAATAATTAATATTTTTTAATTTTAAATAAAACTTTACAATTAAAATGATAATTATTTTTTCTATTAGTTCAAAGTTCCTTTTATAATTTTTTTATTTTATTATCATTTAAAACAAAAAAAAATATTTATTGCAAATCTGAAGATGATTAAAATATATTAATTTAGTTAACAAATTAATAATAAATAGGGATAATCATTATGAAATTATTTATAGAATTATGCATAATATATATAGCTGAAGTTTACATACAGACTTTATAAAAAAAACTGCATTAAAGAAAATAATTACCCATGCATTATATTAAATTATCACATACGTATGCCTGTTTGACAAAAATATACTTTGATGATTTGAATTTTTAATGATAATTTTTGCATTTATTTACTTTTGCTAAATTTTGTTCTTTAGTTATATAAATCTTCAGCAATCTCTATATATTATAACTAATTTTGGTATTGAATTTTGTGAATAGCAAATTTGAAGTTTATATAACTATTTTATAAGATACAGATGCAGTAACTGCTGCTGATATACTATATGCTGCTTATATTATAATTAGAATAAATTTGTGATTTAAGCTTTCCTGTATCACTTTTTATATTGTGTTAAATTTAACCATCATATTTAAATGAAATATATTTTTATTAATTTTTATCAATTTATTTTATTTTTTCTTATTTTTCATTAGCATAAAAATTATTATTTATGCTATATTTTTTGTATTATATATTTTAAATAATCAATTTATCAATTTATTATTTATTTTATTTTTCATTTTTATTACAAAATTTTTTTTATTTGAGAATAATTTAAATTTATATTTCTTATTTTGTATATTTGTAAATACTATAATTAATCTAATCTTTTATTTAAAAAAAAAATACAAATCAAATCAAATATTATATATCTGCTTAATTATAAATAATTTTGTACATTTTAGATTACAAAAATAATTTTGAGTAGTATTTTTTGCAAAAAGATATTCTTTTACTTTTTTTATACAAATTGTTTCAAGTGAAATATAAAAATTTAATCATATAAATATATATGATACTTTAAATAAAATTGTTCAGTAAATTCAAATTTACTTAAATCTCAATTTTATTAAGGTTGGTTTGGTATTTATAAAGTTCGTAATGCTAATGATATACAAATGTACTTTTTTAATGTTTTGCATTATTTTAATATTTTAATTTAAGAAAATCACCTTTTATGATATAATTAAAATTGTTCAGAAATTCCAAAATTATACAAAACTCAATTTTTATTAAGGTTGGTTTAGTATTTATGGAATTCGTAATGTTAATGATATACAATTTTACTTTTTTAATGTTTTGCATCATTTTAGTATTTTAGTACAAAAAATTGCCTTTTATAATCTAAGTAAAATCATTCAAAAGGTTCAAAATAGAGTTTAGAACCGATATTTGACATTCGAATATAAATCCGGTTTCTTCCGATTCGAATTTACATTATATCCGGAT
>CAJVPQ010002507.1:0-13631 GCA_910591825.1 Funneliformis caledonium
GCGATTCCTTGAGTAATTGTCTTAGTTTTATTTACCCCTTTTGAGATTTTATTTGAAGCCACGAAACCATCGTGACACCGGCAAGCACGCTCCATGATATTTCACGTGCTTTATTCGTTTCTTAATCGACAAATATGGTCTCCCGTTTCTAATACAACCTTGTAAATTTCTTGTCTACTAATATTGGGGTCTTATTTTATTTTAACAAACCCCGGAAGACCATTTGCATATCTGTATATTCCAATAAGAAATCGATACGATTACTCACATTTCCGCCACATGGAAGATATTTCAATGAGACCCTCTTCTCTACTGAATCATCTAAAATGCAATGCAGTCTATTATCACCATAGCCACCCGAAGGTAGTACCCAATCTACTAATTACTGGTTAACTACTTCCTTACTTGTGTAAGGGCCCCTGAGTTTGAAGACGTAAGACTTCACTGTTAAAAAGATTACGGCTGTATCAATATTATCAGACGATGATCTAACAAAGGTAATTTACTTAAAAATCAAGGCATTCATCCCTTCAGACTAGGATATCGAAACTCAGATCGAGGAGTTTAACACAGGGGATGTGATCTTTTTAAGGGGTAAATTTATTGCATGTGAAGGGTGGTATTCGATATATACGATAGTTTATTTTCTTTCCTTTCCTTTCTTTTCCTTTCTTATCTTAAATTAAATTTTCAAAAACTATCTATTTTTTCCATTTCTTTTAAGGTGAATGTCACATCCATCAAGGTCTTAGAAAACCTGGATTTTGACATAATGCCATCGGTAGGAATCAGTATTATAGTCATCAGTATTACAACTAAGACTGTCAAAAATATTGATAGAAAACACCACCTGGAATTCTACGTTGAAGAAAATTTAGGAGAAAGAGAATCCCAGAAATTTTAGGTGAATGTGACCTATGATCTGAACGTAAGGTATCTAGCAAACAAGATGAATGTCATTAATCAGACGATGGTGAAGTCGATTATAGCTATGTTGGTAGGCTTAATTACTTATGAGCTGCCTGTTTATGATCAGCTTACACAAGAGGAAAAGACACTTGGAAAACATGTAGTGAGGCTTGAAAACATATCAATGATATCTATTCGCAACAGTGCTACTAAAAATAACTAAAGCGGTCTAAATTTACTATGGTTGTAGGGTAATAGCAGTGATAATAGCAGGTTCAATCGTACTTTACGAGGTGTGACCCCTAGATCAAAGAGAGGTCAACGACATTAGCACAGATGGGTTCAACTAGGATTCGTCTCTCAGAAGCTCTGGAATCAAATCCTGTTCTGGCTGAAATGACTGAAGCTATCACTAATGCTAGGATTGATGCCACTGATACTTTCGATGCTACCGATGAACAAGATCAGATTGAAAGATTACGTTTGATTTTATTTTAAAATCAAACTCTAATTTTTATTTTTATTATTTATTCTTTAAAATAAAATTTTAGTATTACTCTGATTTCCGAAATATGAAGTTATTTTTTATTTTATATTATTTTTATTAAAAATGAATCAAACAAAATAAAATCTGATACATATTTTGAAATCGTAAGAAATGTACATATAGTTAAATAAATAATATACCTAAAATAATAAGTGATAAAAATAAAAAAAAAACCTTCCAAATTTTTCCTAACACCGCTTTATCTCTATTAATAAATGGAATGTACAAAAAAAAGTACACAACTAATTAAAAGTGAATATGCTGTACCTCTGAAACTATATTTTAATATATTTTTCTTTCTCGCAAAAATGTTTAAAGAATAATCAACATATTCGGTTATTACTTTCCTTTTTGTTTTTTTTTTTATAAAATAAAATACCCTCCCTCTTCACGAAGAAATGGCTCATCAAATTTGTAACATTTTCACATTCGATAATGAATATGAGACATTAGTTAATCTATCAAATGACATCACGTTACATGCAGATGATCTTAATCCTGTATTACCATCAACTCAGTCTGATAATCGTCAAATACAACCACTATCACTGATATCGCACTTAATGCACTAGAGGCCCTGTACTAAATTGCAGAACCTATATGATAGGTAAAGGATAGCACGTGATTCAAGATATGACATTTTTCGTTCATTCATTTTTATTTTAGCATGATCATCCTGTACAATATAATAACTATATTATAAACTTATAGTATTTCGATTTTGGTTAATTTAAGTTATTAAAATATGTTTAAAAAAATTAAATTAAATTAAATTAAAATAAAATAAAATAAAAAATAAAACTTAAATTAATATAAATTAGGAGTCCTGGGAGTACTTTACTAAGATTGCTTGAACGATCTGAACATTGTTGCTACATGATATTAAATTAAAAAAAATATTATAAAAACATTAAACTTCATCTTAAACCTAAACATGTCTTTTTCTATCCCTGATCACAGATTCCAGAACAATATTTTAATCCAATGGCTTTGAATTGCCTGCGTATACTGCGAAAAACTCTTATATCCTGAAAAGGCTTCTTGAATAATCTATAACCCTTTGATTACTTATCCCTTAGAATAGCATGTATCAGGAGTTACTTTGTCCTTCAACCCTAATATAAACAGAATCTCTAATCTGAGAATTTCTACATTTGATTCCTGTAAGAAACCTTCAACGAGATACGCCTTTCCTCACCTCTTTCCTATACCAGATAAGATCAGATCAGTTTCACTTCATAAGAGAAAACAGTTGTTATTCATTTATTTATACTGTTTCTTGAGAAGAACTTCCAACAGTAACCTATATTCAAAATATAGAAGTTTGATCGGTGAAATGAATTATTCACAAAATATTAGAACACATGCCCTTTACTCTAGAACCTTAGGTGCTTTCCTAGAACCAAACAACAATAACAATGATGATAATAATAATCAATCTCCTGTTCACCCAATTCATGATGAGAATATACAATGAGCTGCTGTTTGGTTATCACATAACAATCCTTACATCTGACCATTTGTCAGAATGCTATTCTCAAACCAAAGACAGAATACAAATGGTCCTTTTCTAACAGCTATGCATCTTGATACTGGTACTGATGATACACCTTCAGTCGACTCCCAAGAGATTATTATACCGAACTACAAATTTCCTGACAAAATTCATAATGAAGACTTTCACTATACGAGATTGATGATGGATTTTGTTTAGGAGAGTGAGAATTTACGCATACCAATCTTTATATATAACTCTAACTTGGAGCTTCTACTTTTCCCTGACCTGTTCACAGATGGAAGGGGACATTTTCATGATGTACTAGCAGACCAGTCATCTGGTGAAACTCGTGATGAAACTTACGTTAAATATATCAAATTACGTCTTATAAATATATATCCATGATGGAGGTTATACTACCACTGGCCTTTCTGGTCCTACCTTCAGCTAGAAAAATTGAGGTATCATCAAAACACTCAAGGTCTCATATGCCAATCTCAATTGGACTTTGGTTATGTGATAAATCTCCTTTCTGCCAGAAATCTACTCTAACCTAGTGCCTACACTTCACGAAATATTATTAATAAAATCTGACATTTCTCATACCAACTATTGTGCGAACAGGGGATACGTACTTCCAGCAGAAGCAACTCTATCTGAACGCGATGTTACAAAAAAATGACCTTCCAACCTTATTCATAATACTCAGTATGGCTGAGAACTGATGAACTCATCTGCACGATATTTTATCTGCTAGTAATAATGGCAATACCTTGCCTACAAATAGACCTTTTCATTGTGCGAATTATTTTATATACAGATTTTAATCGTTAAAAAAAGAATTATATAAAAAATCACACCTTACAGGGTTTAGTGAAATTACGAACTTTTTTGATTGTGTCGAGTTTTAAAATCGAGGTGTAGCACATACGCACTGTTGTTACTGAACAACTAACACTATCGAGACTATGATTACAAATGATATAATTCAATCCACAATGCTAGATCCCGTACACAAACCTGAACTCTATGCTGCTGTTATCGCCAATCAGATTCATACCTATAATAAAAAATACCAAGGTCCAGCATTGCTGGATCACACTTGCAAGAAAGGATTCCCGTGACTTTTTAGTGAAATGACATATTATGAAGAAAGTAACTTCCATTATATTTATAGGTATTTGACTGAGGCTGATAGGTGAGTTGTTCCCTATCATCCAGCCATTCTCTTAATCTGGAATGCACATATGAATGCTTAATACATAACGGATCAGGGATTTGCTCGCTATATGATGAAATACATTACCAAGAGAGAACTATTGCACGTGTTTAACATCTGTGAAAATGACCTGCTGAGAGAACACGTTGTTACATATCGTCTTAGTGCGATGGAGCTCATATTCCTGCTTCTGGGCCATTCAATCTGTAATTCTTCAGCCACTGTGAAGTTCATTACCACCGAACCTCCTCCTACCCGCTCACGTGCAATACTTCCCATCTATATGCTAGATGAAGACGAGAAAAACCCTTATTATGATAACATTATCATAAAATATTTTGCACGTCCGCATCTTCCTAAATTTGAGAATCTCACTTACCCTCAATATTATGATAGATACTCCATCACTCTATCTCATCCTCAGACCATGTCACATCAAATCTTTTATGATCTTCTGAACAACTATGTGGTGAAATGAGCAAAAGATATATTGACAAGATACTGATTTCTTAAGTTAAAGGATAGAGAGCTCTACTTTTATTAAGAGTTGCTTTTGAATGTTCCTGCAAGAAGCGAATTGGACTATATCACAGAAGGGGAACTTATCATGATAAGTTTTTATCATTGTTTCCTGATTTTCTAAATGACCTACAAAATAACATCACAATCACACAACAATTTTAGATAAATTATTTCAATACTCAATTTTCAGAAATGCTGAACAGATTATTGGAAACTTTACATCAATAACTTCCTGCGAACCTTTCATATATCATCCAAATTTAGATGGAGAGCTTAAAAATTCTTCTATATGTTTTTCCTGAAACAGCTATACTTGAATTACCCCAAGATCAGTACTATGTCTTATCGACCATTTCCATGTACATAGGAAAGAACAATGGAATAAAATGGCCCTACTATTTTATCACAGGATCGGGAGGCACGGGAAAATCTTACGTTATTAATTTGATTATTAACATGCTTAATCAGAGACGTTCAAAATACCTCCTGCTGGCTCCAACTGGAGTGGCCGCTCAAAACATAAGTGGGAAAATGATCCATTCAGAATTACGTATCATATTATCTCCAGAAGGTTTTTATATACGTGCTTTCTATGACGAGAAATTAAAAAACCTTCTGAAAACTGTGATACCCTCATCATCGATGAGATTTCTATACTTCTGCGGAACTGTTTGACTTTGTTTCTGGTATCTTTACATCTCTTCATAGTATTGCTGTTGCCTTTAGTGGCATAAATGTTATAGTGGTTGGTGACCTTGCCCAACTTCCTCCTGTAACTGGACAACATGTATTTCGAGTTGCTGCCTGGTCTTTATTCTATCCTCTTTTCTTAAAGATTCCACAACGTCAACAGGCAGACATGAGATTTTTTCGCATGTTAAAAGAAATTCGTATAGGCGATATCTCAGAAAATACCTGGAATATATTACAGCAACGATATTCACAATTCTTGTCTCACCCTGCGATCGAACGTACTTTTCAATACTACAAACATTATAGATTTTAAGGAAAATGCGCAACAGATCAACAGGATGATTTGCAACATGCTTCCTGTTTTGCATGATCATTTTCACATCTCACAGGCGTCAGACTATGTTGGTTTTGCGGATTGGGCTCCTTCTCTATCTGACAAAATATTCAAAACAAAAACAAACCTTCCCTTGAGTGTACGTTTACAATCAGGAGCCCATGTCATATACCTCAATAATTCATTGATTGATTAAAGTATATATAATGGAACTGTAGGTGTGATCATAGATGTGGATGTGCCAAATGAGTGTGTTTGTGTTGCTTTTTCAGTTTGAGGTTCTATAGTTGATGTTGACATCAACAAGCATACTCATTACTTTAACATAAATGGAAATAACTGTTCCCGCTCTCAGTTCCCGCTACAGAATTCATTCATCTTAACGGTTCACAAAACCCAAGGGTTAACCCTACCAAGGGTTTCTCTCGCGTTAGATGGAAACATCTTTGCTCCTGGTCAGGCCTATGTTGCGCTCAGCAAATGCTCTACTTGGGATAATGTTGAGATATCTCATCTTGACAGGTCAGCTTTCATGACCATTCTGGAATACCAAAGGTTAACTACCATTTCAGAGGCAGACCTTCATACATTTTCGCAACTTTTCACATGATTCAATTAGGCGAAATTAAACAAAAGAAGGATAGCAATAGTATTTATTTGACTTGAGATACAGTATGCATGATTTAGCATGTACAGTACGTTATATTAAACTGAACGGTCAAGTATAAAATAAATAGAATAATGAAATATCGGAGAAAAAAATGAAACAATTTGCCAAAATCCAAAGTGACAAATTAAATCTGTTAAATAAATTCTTTATTTAAATTACGAAATTACAAAATTATTTAAAAATTTTTAAAAATTATTTTTAATTTTAATTAAATCCAATCCTAACCTAAAAAATTAATAAGATGCTGCAACTCGTACAGTATATATGTTAGTATGTGATACAACCAACCACAATACTACAATCATACGAATCTTGTGAACCCTTAGTCGGTGGCTACTGGAAAAAATGTACTAAAAATGAAATTTTGCAATAAACAAAATTGACGACATTAGGTGTGACGGGAAATTTGACGCAGAAATTTTTACGAGTATGCCGATTGACACGTGATGTTACGTAATTGATTTTTGACCAACCAATAAGTCTGAAGGTGTAACCAAAAAATTCTCACGAATGTTCAAAAATTTTTTTTGTCACATAAAATACTTAAATCGTTAAAAGGAAACACAAATATCGAATGTGTAAGTCTTCATTAAAATGAAATTTTTTTTTTGTCTATTCTTTTATTTCTTATAACAAAATATATAACGTTTTAGTTTAAGATTATTTTAACAATCATATGTAACAACATCCTTCCGGGTAGACGGTTAAACCCCGTTATCGTTCAGTGATATTTCCTGCGATGCCCTGTCCCAATACTGACATACCATTAGTATTCTGATGAGATTACTCTCGTTTGCTTTTGGTCACTGCCAGGCAGTAAAGGCTTACAAATGGTTTCGGCTGTTGTAATGCTTGGGGCTTCAAAATTTGTAGATGCAAACTAATCCGATCGTATTATAATTTCTGGAAGCGTCTTCATTCAACAACCAACTACATCATGTATCCTTTTGGTAAGTTTTTTTTTTTTTTTTTGTGATTTATTTTTTGTTACCCTTTCTAACGAAATTACGAAAATATTTTTTTTCAGTTTATTATATTTCATTATTATCTTTATCCAACACGTGTTATTCCTTCCGGGTGGGTGGTTAAACCCCGTTATCGTTCAGTGATATTTCCTGCGATGCCCTGTCCCAATACTGACACACCATTAGTATCCTGATGAGATTACTCTCGTTTGCTTTTGGTCACTGCCAGGCAGTAAAGGCTTACAAATGGTTTCGGCTATTGTAATGCTTGGGGCTTTAATTTTGTAGATTCAAAAAAAAAACATTGAATATTTCAAGTTTAGTATGGTAAGTTAAAGCATTTCATTTCCTTGGAAGCTACTTTTGTCAATTTTTTATTGGATTTCTTATTTATTTTTAGATTTCTTACTGGATTTCTTATTTATTTTTAGATTTAGCTTCATGACGTTGATTTTGTTGCTAGTTAATGTCTTTCTTAAACATAATTTAGTAAATTTGTTGCTTGTTTGAGGGTGGGCGGCGCATTTATTTATTAACTATGTATGTAATAGATATGTTTCTTAATAAAAATTAATCAAGTTGTACGTCACTATTTATTTTTTTCGTAAAAATTACATACGCCAATATTATTTTATTTTTTTAAAAAAATAATATGTACATGCCGTTTTATTTATAAGGCTTACATGCAATGATATATTAAATTGGCGTCTCATCAAATATTTTTTTTTTAAAAATGCGTTTTGAATTATAAATATAGGCCAAATAATCTCAAAGGATGAGAATTTATGAACTCAGAATCAATGCCAATTATGTCTAACGCGAAACGGTGAAAACGCTCGAACAAATGATCAATTCATTTTTATTAAGGTTATGTTATTTCTGAATATCAACGCCTATTGTCAATTTATGTTTTTAAAATAAACAATAATTAAGAAGCTTTTGGTCTTGCATTCTTTTTCTTGTCTATTGATCGTTAAAGTCTAGCAAGAGGCTTGGACACATTTTAGATGGCTCGTAGCTTTTAATTAGGGCTCACTCCAACCAGCATTTAACTACAGATGGCGTCGACGGCATTTCTCGTTAAATAAAAAGATGTAGGGTGCGGTGACCAATAAGGTTATCAGATGGTACGTGGCTCATCATTCCCTCGTAAATGTGCACATGTACGAAAAATAAATTTAATATTATGCATTATGAGCTCAAGCCTGATTTGTTCAAACGCTTTAACAGATTAATTTTGGTACAAGAGAAGGTAAATATGCGATAGTGTTTATTTTAATTTTAACCATAGAAAATTTGCTATGCGTACCTTTTCTTGCGATGATATTTAAGTTATAATAAATTATTTCAAAAAAGCTAACTGTTTTCTCTATATCATGATTGAATTTTTTATTTGCTTAATTACCTTGAAAAATAAATACACAACCTTTTGCAATATCAAAATTCCTATGAAGTCGCGACACTTAAAACTTTTGCTGTTTTTGTAATTTCGGAACTTCAGTCCATATGCCTATTTAATAAATTAGTATGCGCTAACACTTTGAATAAGACAATTTTCAAAGTTTGCTGCCGTTAATCTTTAGATATATGGGTTCGGTTCATTTCACCGACAAACTATTTACCGCCAATTATTTTACCGACCAACACTTCGACAGGAACATTTGGCCGACATATGTTTCACCGACATATTTCACCGACAAACGTTTCACCGCCAGTATCATTTCATCGACACGATCATTGTGTCGACAGTTTATTTTTTTTTTTTATAAAATTTTACGTTATAAATTATCATAAATAGAAAATAAAATAAATAAAACTTTACATTTAAAAGATTATAATAATAAAAAAAAAAAAAAAAAAAAAAGGAATTTTCCAATTCATCATATGTTATTTATATTCATTTTTACGTATTTTATCAATGTTACAATAAAAATATTTCGGCCAAAAATATTTTTTTTTTTGGAATTATTTTGTTTCTTGATTAGATAAGAGATAAATAACATCAAAATGAAGGAAAAGTGACGAAACTGTATAATAGATATACATTATAACGAAATTTTCTGGAATTGGGTTTGGTTTTCCTTAATTTTTAGCGGACATGAAATAATTATGGTTCAAATATATTGACAAGATAAAATATTTGAATATTAAAAGGAGGATTACATATAAACACATTCATTATGAAATTTCCTGTGGACTGGTTTTGCTTTTTCTTAGTTCTTTTGCTTTATGTATCATTTTTTACTTTTAAGCGTTCAATCTTCTTTAACTGGACTAAACAACTTTTGGGTCGTAATAATACAATTTATTGGGAGATGTGTACGTATTATGAACATGTTATAGATAAAATTTCTGTGGACTGATTTTGCAATGTCTTGGTTTTTTGTTTTAAATTTTTTTTATTATGCGACTTATTGCATTAACTGACTCTTTTAGATCCGTGTAATAACGGAAATGTATTAATAGATAATGTTATAATCAGTGGCTAATGTTGTTAATAAAATATGGTGTAAAAGATGCAATTGTATAACAGAATAAATCTCTGTGAACTGGAATTACAGGCAACTCTCTGGATCGTGAAATGATGGAGAGAAAGAAATTATGAATGTATAATGTATAATATACTTTACAAACTGGGCCTTATTTTTTTTTGTCAATTTATTCATATATATACTTTTATTAACGTATCCAATTGTATCAACTGCATTGGGATAATTGTTTGAATTATGTAATAACGGAAAGATATCAATAATATTGTATATTAATAAGAAATGCATGTATTAACGGAAGTGATATAGGCCGTTCCCACTTAACAATCAAAAAAAAAAAAAAATAGAGCGTGATGATTTAAATCAAAAAATCTACAAACCATCTTTTTTTTCACAGAGTTGCTATTATTGGTTAAATTTTACCATTGATTAAGCAAACAAAAAGCTTGCATAAGCGGGTACTTTCTTTCTTTGCATGGTTTTCAGCAAGACTATCGCCAGTTATTATAGCAAATAAATAATGTCAGAATGTTAAATGCAAGGAATATTTGATCTTAAAGCTTGTGCACCATCTCTATCATTTTCCAATCACATATGGCTAATATGAATCATAAATGATGAAGTGATACCGATATTCTGTGGGTTGGTTGCTTTGTGCCTTGGTTATCTTTTGATTTAATTATTTTATACTTACTAACGCGAGACTGAATTTACTGGAATAATCAGTGGCTAATATTTAATAAATGGAACGAAATATTATTTAGATGGGTTTGCCATGTCTTTAAATTTTTTGTTGGTATACTTTACTGACGCGTTTAATTGCATTGACTGGACTGGATAAATTTCATTGAAAAGTGTAATAATGGAAAAACTGAAATATTGGCTAATATGTAATAATAATGGATCGTAAATGATGCAGAACAAAACAATTAATGTAAAATACTATCAACTGTTGATTGTTTTACTGTGTTTATAATTTCATTAAAACCTCACTTTTTCCGATTTTTTTTTTCTGACATTTTAATTCACCTTTATAAATTTAAAACAACTGTCAACAGTTAAATTTGACATTTTATTTCCTTATTTCATTATAAAAATACAATCCGAGGCTAAATTTAATTAATTTATAATTTTTGCCAGAATTAACGATCAAAGTTTTAATTTCAATTTACTGTACCAAGAGAACCGTACCCGAAACACGGGTTCGGACCGGTTTCCGGTCTCTAGCAGGACAATCAGCAATTATTTTTTTTTAAAATATAAAAAAAAAAATTTTCGTGATACATTTGAACCATAAAAAAAAAAATTTCGAATGAAATTTATAGACGTTTCGATTTGGACCTAACCATGGTGGCTATTTTTAGATTATGAAAACAAAGTTAGTATTGTTTTTAAACGATTTTCAATACAATCATTAACATTAAGATTATAAAAATCAACGATTATCAAACAATACTTAATTCATAATTAACGCCATCGAATTCTAACTTTCTTTTTTAGTATGTAACTAAATTTAAAATAAAATGACAAAAAAAAGGGATAGTTACATTTTTTGTTTGTTAAACAATGTAACGTCTTGTATGTACGACGTTACCATCTTATCTGATCATAATATTATAGTAAGTAATACGAAGTGACTAGAGGGTAAAGACAAATTTGGTAATCTACAAAGTATAAAATGATTATAAAAAATATATCGAGTAGTATCGAAAACAATAATTCCTCTAATTTTCAATTATATCAAGTATGACAAAATTAAATACAAGCGACGTTGTTGCGGTATTTATTACCACCGTTAATTATGCCATCCAACATGAACTGAAGAAATTCAATCAGCATTTTTCGAAAACGACAAGATCCTGAACCAAGAAGTCTTGAATCGAACCGCCAAAAGAACCGAACCTAGAAGTGTCGAAGATGATGATGTAACAATATGTCCAGAAAAAGAACCTGAATACGTTGAAGATGATGTCACAAATGTCTTAATACTTGAGGTTAATGACGAATTTAATAGTCTCAGCCTGTGTGGTATTCCGGCAACTTTAATTAATAATTCTTTAATAGTTTATTTATCATGTCTTAAAGTAAACCGCAGATCCTTCCAAAATTTACACAATCAGATTTATTTGTGATATAATTGTATTGCCTATTTGGTATGTTTCCTATCGGCATTGTCACTCCGATAATTCCTAACAATTTAATGTTTCCACAACATAAATAAAAAAAAACAATTACTATAAAAACCAGTTATAATTCGAACCGTCGCAAATAAAAATTTTTTCCTCCAATACCTAAGAGAACAAAAAAATTCAAAAAATATTAATTATTTTAACGCGTCAAAATGGAAAATAAGTCTAGTGAAATTAAGTTCAATTTGCTCTTGATTGGAATGTTAAACATGGTTAGTTAATTATCATAAATGTTTTGGTTGTCAATTTTCAAATACTGTATATATATACACATATGTATTTATAACTTATTATTCTAACTCTTCACTTCATGTTTTCTCAGCTCACGTTTCAAAACCTCGTTAAATCTGTTCTTCTTTATCGCACTGGACGAGAAAGGAGCTTGTCTTTGCTCAAGATTATTTTTAATCTTAGTTGCTTGGCGTGCTCCGTAATTGATTTGGTGTTAAACATATCTTTAAAAGAATGTGTGTGGTCTAACTATCAAACTATTTTTAAGATTTTCATCATGCAATCATTGGCCGCTTTTATGTTGACACTTCTTAGACGATACGAGAAAAGCAATTCTGAGATGTGGATGAGTATTGGATTGCTTATGATTAGAGCAGGATTTCATGTAGATATTAAATGATGATGTATTCATTGCAATGTTGCAATTAATTTAAATTTTTTCTTTCTTTTCGTTTGATACTAGTTAGGATATAGTTATCTGATGATTCCTCCACACAAACTTTCTGAAAATCCCACTTCTCTTTATGATGGAATGAAAAGCGAAAGCGGTTTTTATTTCAGTAATTTGACCTTGATTGATATCATTATCGATGGTTACGTCATGTATCGATTGATGCAGATTTTAAAAAATAACCCAAAGATTGGATATTCTTATCCAAAAGATATGTTTACCCTTGTCATGTATTGGAATTTGTTGACCGTCGTGACCGCTTTCTTATATCATCTGTTCATTGCATTAAATATTACTGAGAATAAGGTTTCTATTACAAATGTGACCACGCAAATTGCACTCTCTTATCTCATCACCATAGATACCGGAATCAAGGGTGGAAATGGGAAAAGACTCCATATAAATTATTTGTAAACATTATTCAACATTTCATCTGTAAAAAAAAACCATAAAAAATTTTTTTTCTTTCATCCATGTATTATTAGTTTATTATCAAAGTACACTTAAATATCATGAAATTGTATAAAAAATAAAATATCAAGACATCATTTATATAAATATATGGCTTGTTAAAAGCACACATAAATTAGTTGTTTACGTATGCAAAATTGGAATGTAAATTATAAAGTTGGGTTACATTAAATGAAACGAAGATTCACATAACGATTTAATAAAATAACAGGTTTATTCACAAGTAAGATAATAAAAATAAAATAAAAGAAAAAAAAAGAGGCAAAATACTAAAAACTAAAATGTAACGTAATAGGCCAGTTGTTTCTAAAACTATTGAAAAACTAACTTGTCAAGTCTCTGTCTGTTTACTTTTTTATATGAACTAAGCTATCTATTTATATAAAATAAATTATATAGAGAGATATAACTAACATATCTACTATATCAACTATGTCTAATAT
>CAJVPQ010002508.1:0-13620 GCA_910591825.1 Funneliformis caledonium
GATTCTATAGTATTCTTGATGCATATGACTTATTGGATACCTCTTCTGATATAATAGAGTTAGAAGACCTACCAGGCATTGTTGATTCAATAGTAGAAGATCTTAATAACTCTGTAACTCGCTTGCTTAGTATGATTCTTGCAGAGGCGATAAAAAAGAATAGTATCTTTGCCAAGCCTTCTAAACCTCAAAAAGGACAGAAATCTGTGAGCGGACCTGCCGTCAGCCTGAAGGATGCTTTGAACATTGGAAAACTAGGAAGCGTCTTCCTTGTAAGGTTTGTGATAAGCCGACTAGCTCTGAACCTGGGCTTTGTAGAAAGCATGCTAATGGGTATTATGTAACCCAATATATTAATAGGCTTCGGGATAGGGCTTGCCATGAGATGCTTCGTATAGGTACTTATCTAGAAGTTTGATATGTTAACCTTCTTTAAAAAATTTTTACTTATCCCCTTTTACACCTGAGGTTAGATTTTTTTAACCTTATGTTTGCGTAATGCAAATGGCTTTAAAATGGTTTCTTGTATATTAAAAAATATTAGTATACTTGAATATGTTCTATAGCTTTTTAACTTTCTTGTACACATATAAAAATCTACACTTAATCTGAAAAATTTACACCTAGCCCAAATTTTTTAAACCAGAGGTTAGACTTTTTGACCTCAGATTTATGTAAAGCAAATAACTTCAGAATGGTTTTTTGTGTATCGAAAAAATAATGATATACTAGAATATATTCTATAGCTTTTTAACTTTCTTGTACACATACAAAAAATTTACACCTAAGACATACTTAGGTGTAAATTTTTTACTTTGCTAGATGATAACGAATTCCTTTTAGAATTAATTCTAGAATAGCATAAATATTAATATAAATAGAAGGTTTGCAAAGACTCTACGAGCTTAGCTTTGAACCTTCGATTCTTGCCAATCTCGCATCGCCTCAAACCCAAACAGAATGGTATATTTTTTTTGATATATTATTTTGGGATTAAAATTAGGCTAGAAAGGCTATAAGAGATTGTTTTATTCTTGGTATCGTGCGGGGTAATTTAATATCAAATTGATACCAAATATTTGGATAGCGAGAAAAGCTTAAATTTGGACTAGAGCTTTAAATTCAATAAAGGATTCGTATAGCTAGAAGGCTTTGAAAATATGATTGGGATTATTCCTTAATATAATTTCGAATTCTGACCCTAGAACCCTCATTTTTGCTCTACTATTTAAAGTTATATTTTTTATTAATACGATAATATTCAGAATTTCGTGACCATTTTAATATGTCGATCCAATATGCATCTCTAACAAGTGTATATCCTTGCTGATATAATAATTTTCCAACAAGTATGTGTGATACTATATCTAATCGTATTCATAATTGGGCTTTCTTCTCAAATATTCATCCATTTTTCGCTGAAGAATAATATTCCTCATACCAAATTTGTCCTGAAGGATTATATCCTTCGTTTTTCATACCTAAATACTTCTTATCGTTAGAAGTACCATTATTTCTCACTATCTTCCAAATTCATTTTACCAAAGATTCGGGTCTTTTCTTGTAATTCCTATAAGCTTGCTGAATAAGTATTGCATAGAAATTTTCAAAGCCATAATTATAGTAGTATTTAGGAATCAAGAATCCCCAAGATCGCTTCATTGATCTTTCTGAATAATACTTTACTAAAATAGTTATACAATATATTGGAAGATCTAATCTGGAATAGGCAAATCAGGTTTTTTTCATATATATGAAGCATTTCACAATTATACTAGGCGAACATACATGCAGATTATATAGCTATTCATTTCGCAAAAAAATAAATTGATTTATTGTATTATTATAATAATTATACATACAGTAAATATGAATATATAACATACTATTTTAATAAAGAATCTATAGTCTGAAAAATTCATTGCACATACTCACAATTATTATTCGAATCTGAGAAATCTATAGTAGTATACTTTCTATTGATACTAATATTTTCAGTTTTATAATAGTTAATATCTAGTAAATTATATTGATAATATTTGCCTGCCAATTTATACTTATATTGTGCATATTCTGAACTTCTAATAAAGTTTTCATTATCATTATTTAGGTATTTGTCAATATGATAATATTCAGGATTTGATAGCCACTTTAACATATAAGACTAATCACCATATTCAATGATTCTATATCTTGCAGATGTAATTCTATAAAAGAAACTATGTATGCTACATTATTTAATCGTCCCATAACTGTTCTCTCTTTTTTTCTGCCCAGTTTTGTGAAGTATAATGATCATATAATATAGGAAGATTCTGATAATGTGCAGGTCTATCTTTAGCTTGAATTCTATCTCCACAATTAATTCCTGCTAGAAGATAACTGGGATCCTATATATAGTTTATATATCAATCATCAGGAACTCTTATTTTATCAGGAGTTATATCTAAAAACTTCTTCTTATCAGGAGTACTATCATTTCTCACCATATTTCAAACTTGTTTTGCTTAAGTTTCAGATCTTAACTTGAAAGCTCTCCAAGCCCGTTGGATAACTTTTGCACTTTCAATTAAATGATTTACAACCCTTTTCCTATCTTCAGATGAATAGTGATAACTAAATTTAGTCCAGCATTTACTTAATGTAAAATAATATGTTCGATAAATCTCATCTATCTCGTCAGAACTAAGCGATAATACACTCTTTCAGCTTAGCGCTCCTCTTTTTTTCACACTTTTCTGTACAGGTTTAGAATATACAATCCGCCTTTTGACTGTTTTAGCAATACATTCATTTAGGTAAATATTTGCACATTCAATGCTATTTTCACGGATAAACACCAAGGAGTCACATATAGTGCAATAAATATGAAATGAGCATCTCCCAGCTTTAAATTCCCTATCTTTATATGATCTTTCATCATTTGGATAAATCCATTCTTGGAGAAGTATTTTGGGTTATATTCAAGAAGTTTTTTAAATGGAAAACGAATATGAGAACACCACATTTCTGGCATTTCACCACTATACCTATATTGCAGATTGTTTAACGCCTGTACTACTATAGAATTTAAACTAGAATAGTTAGTTTTAACCATTTTTATAGTTTATAGCAGTTTATAGTAATTTCAAGTATATTATAATAAAATATCATATTCATTTTTATTCGATTATCCCCTTGTTCAAAGAACTTCGGGGTGAAAGTAGATTTATAACTGTTTTTTTTTCTGACATAATGGTTTGGTTAAAATAGATCCGATCGCTATAGATGGCTAAATTATAAAGTTTGTATCAGTTTCCAGCACTTTCTCGCAATCTTTCCGCACGAGATGAACGGCTAATCAGATTTTGGATTTTTTTTTTTTAGCCAGGTAAGCATAACGGGAATTTGAGAAAATGATTACGAATAAAATGCTCGTCAAAATTGCGCAGAAGCAGGATTAGCATCCAGCTGTGCATATGACTAGCTTGTTCAGGCTCATCAAAATTGTAAAGAAATTGCGCAGTACATTTATATCAAACCAGATTTCGGCAATTACATAATCTTTTTCATCCTCTCTTTATGTAATTTATAAATCATGTGTGCGTTACAATTTGTAACATCACATACACGAAATCCATTTTTATTTTTTTCGAAACAATAAACCTAAAGCTTCATTAAATTTGCTAATCATTTCTTGCTATATATTTAACCTGATAACTAAATATTTTGGCTTTCTTCCTTAATTATATAGCAATAAGAATTAAAAAAGCTTGGAAGCAGAAAAAGATACTTCCACTACAATAACATTTAAAGAATTTATGTACTTTACAATTATTGGTTTTTATAGTTATTTTAATCAAGCTAACAACTGGAATGTCTGAACTTCTACGTGTCTTTGGTGTGATTGTTGGATCACAGGAAAAGCTATTATTGCAAGAAATGTTGTCAGATAATCTCTTATTATTTTCACTAGAATAAAAACTATCAATTCGACACTGGATAACAAACAAAAAAAAAAAGATAAGTATATGGAAACTCAAAATTTTTTGACATTATCAAAAAGAGATTTACCTTGAAATAAAATGGTTCTACAATTAATTTTCTCACGAGGTTAAACTCAGAAAGTTTTTGAGCGAGTTTAATTTCGGAGAGTTAAAAGTATTGGTAAATCCCATCATACTCTAGATCCATCATTCCCAAATAGATATAACCTTCTATAATGTTTTAACAGAAAGTGAATTAGAAAACTGAAAACGAACCGGAAACTCAAAAAAAGTGTAAAAAGTAGATTTACCACAAATATGTTCTTCAAAGGACTTAAGTTTTGGTGCATTTTCACGTGAAGAAATTATTCTGTTGATCCTCCTGGCAAAGGATGGCTACTTTATAACGATTGTAGCCTCCAATTTTGCTATTTCTCATGACTGAGAGATGTTTGGCTTCTACGAAGCATGTTTCTTCACGTTCAACTTCATATGTTTCTTCCTTTTCGCCTTTTTCATAACTCGATATATTGTAATATCCGGTTTTCTGCCTTTGGAACATCCGTAAGTCATTCGGTGCTCTCTTGAAGATAGACTTTCAGTGTTTTTCCTGTTAAATAAAAAACAAGTAAAGATAAAGAATAATGTCAATGATTAAATACAAAAAATCTCAAAAATTTTATTACCATATAATCTCATAATTCGGATCACGGAACATTTCTTTAAAAGCGTCATGTACATAGTCATATACAAATGTATCCTCATTTTTGTTTCTTGAATCTGGATACATGTGCATTCTTTCAAAACTTGAAGGAAAGATCATATAGATAGTTATTGGAAAGAAACGGCAAGAAAAATACAAGATTGAAATCTAAGAATCTTACAATGTACATGTAACTGCTTGGATAGTTTCAAACAAACGCCTCTCATTATCTGAATAAATGACTTTGTCACGATATTTCCCCTACATATCATAGAACTTAGAACGAAGTTCATCTATATCATTTACCTCCTATTTTTGATTGCAAAAAGATATTTAGATTATAATTATCATAGGTCTGCATGTACTAAACACATGACAATACTGCTTCATATTCGTCCATTATTTCTCCGAGGAAACTGAGTGGAATTTATTGCTTTGGATGACGTATAGAAATACGCCATTTTCGTTCATCATCTATATCTAGATACGGAGGTTTTTTCATCGTTGTTGAGTCAATAAACATGATATTATGAAGGGACCTGTAATACAAAGAATTTGTTAGATAATTAGATGTCCTTAAGACATAAATCAATCATACTTACAAGATCGCCTCACTGTTTGATGAAAAGTTAAAAGTTTCGCCAACCACTAATTTATCAATATTACTAATTTGATATTTGCAAAATCCATCTGAAACATTATAAACCACTAAAAGGGCAAAGCAATAATCAATACAGAATTTTTTTTTCCTGAAACTGATGCGGATTCGTGGTAAACTTATATCCTTCTGTGAAGAATAGTCACATAGATCCAAACGTATTCTCAGATATCTGTCACGCATTATTTCTGTGTCAGTCATGATATCCCCATCCTGCACATATAGATTAAGTTAGTCATTGGAAAAGCAAAAAATATCTGTTTTAACGATTCATCATTCCTATAACTTGTTCATTTACCTCATTTACAATTATCGAAGGAATTGTTTTTGTGTCTTCTAGTTCCTAATTAGAAGGAGACGATGATGATTCTTCGTCATTATCGTTACAGGTTGATTTCACTTCCATCTCATTAGCGGTACTAATTGTTCTGATCTGTGCACATATTCGAAAGGTGAGAAGACATTTTTTATCGTATTAAACGCAGGTGAAAATACAACTATCTTATTTTCTAAAGTTTCTTGTGCCTGTGTAATGGGTTCCTCATTAAAAACTGAATCAGTTGTCAGCGAAGGTAATTCTTCCACTTCAGATGGAGATGGTGAGTACGATGATCTAGACTGAATTAAAAATTTGATATATATCAGTTATTTTCAACCAATATAAATACATGAACTTGTGTGAAAACACTACTAAAATTGTATCGTTACCTTTTTGTGGGTGGTGCCAGTGTCACTTTGTCCTTGTCTTTTCGCTTTTTCTCTGTAGAAGCTTCCAATAATTCTTCGTCTACCTTATATTCTTTTTGCACTCTAATAACATCAGCACCACCAATTGAGACATGTTTGTTTCGAACTTGTTCAAGCAACTTGTAATCATGTTCCTACGTTTTTCACATTTTACTATTGAATCCCAAAATGAAACGATTTCCTTGGACTGACATGATATATTGAGTTAATTCACATTTTGCAAAAGGGATACTAAATAAATTAGGAAATTATAACTTACAGATAGCTCTTTCAACAACTTTTTTGCATGATCCTGAGCGAATTGTGGTAGATCTTAGTTTTCACTTAATGAATTCAGGAGTTTCGTGTAAATTCCGTGAATCGATCTCTGTTCAGCACTCCTTAGTTTCTGCTCTAAATCGAGCTGACGCAGAAACTCAATGAATGTGCGGGTTGTGAAAGGAGCTGATGAAAAGTAGTCATACATATCTTTAGGAGGAATCGTGAACTAGAAAGGTAGAAAATATAGGGTTAATTTCTTCCAAAAAATAGAGTTGATCACAACAATAGTAAATACTTACTTTTTTTGATTCCATATTGCTTTGTTATTGCTGAAATGTTAATGTTTACCGGTTGACCTTAAATTTTGAAAACAGAGAATATTTTCACATATTATTGTACACGTATTATTAAGTTTTGTGTAACAATATGATTGTAACACTTTTTTCACCTCACGTGATCATAGTAAAATATTTGTCACACTGATGTTAATATAAAGATATTATCACTGGTACGGTCTTAAGGCATTATTAAAATAGGCTGGTAATTTAGGTATGCTACAACATGTATTTAAATTACAATTTACCGACATGGTAGCATTTCTGCAATTATGGAAATTATGTAAAATTATGCACACATAATATCATTTTGTGAAATTATGTCTGGTAATCTTTAATCACATGATAAAATTTTTCTTGAAACAATGATATTCCCATCATGCGACATGTCGCATATATGTTAATGAGACAATTTCTTTTGAAAAATTGCTTTCGAAAATTTTACGGGTCCCTGGTACAGTACTATGCATGATCTGGTGGTCTGCGACATGACTGCACTCAGAACTCTTCTAATCAAGACTTGATCAAAAAAACTCAAAATGAACAGGACTCTTGGGGAGCATAGAACTGGTTGTTTACAATATTCACGATGATTTGTTTCCATTTGGTGATGCCCTCGTGTGTGCAACCCTTCTCCTTTTAGAGAAGCTGATTGATAACGCCTCTTCTTTGAGAATATGGAGCTGGTTGTTTACAACATTCACGACGATTCGTTTTCATTTGGTGACATTCTCGTATGTGCAACCCTTCTCCTCTTGGATAAGCCAGTTGGTAACTCCAGGCCCCTTTCCATAACTCCAACTTCCCCAAGAATGGTTTCACTTCAAAATTTAGCGTAAACTTTATTTTCTTTGTTAAGTTTCTGATCAATAATAATTATAGGTTTTTTTAAGATAATAGGACTTTCGATTCTCTTTTATATCTACGAAAATTCTCCACAATTAACATGTTTTAATTGAGTGAATGAAATATATGATGCTATCAAAGAGGGAGGGAGTACGCAGATCCTAGGCCATTTAATGCGAGTCCCAGCATCAAGTTATTTCTTTGCTCTCATATTTTTGAAAAATATCTATATAACTAATTTATTTCTATTACTATAGCTAACTACAACCCCATAATCTTTACACTAGAATTCTGAAATAAATTACACCGCTTATATCTACAGAATTTTCGTCTATCTACATCACTCCCACTCACACAGACTATGTAATAGATTATTTCCTGCAAGAGAATTTCCCTGAGATGAAATAATTTCGAACTTGTATGAAGAATTCTGAGATTAGCGTTGGAGAAATAAAACAATGTAAGACTTCCGATTTACACTTATCGCTATACTTCATTTTCACAACATTCCATTCTTCTAGTTTTTCTATTTTATGCAGTTTATTCTGGTCTAAGAAATTCAAAAAGATAATATATTCATATAGATGTATAGTAATAGTATTTGAATAACTTTTTGATGTATATTAATTAAATTATTAGGTCTTTTATTTCCTCTATAAACTTTCCAAGATAAAAAGCATTTATCAATATTAAAACATGATTATTTATTTACTTAGCTCTTTGCAATATTTAATTTATAAGAGAGAATTTTATTTTTATGAGTATAGTTTTATTATAAGGTAGAGGGTATATTTCAATATCTTGAAGTATGATAAGTTGTAAGTCAGCATATATTGTTTGAAATTTTGAGAAAATATTTCAGTTTTTAATTAATATAATGGGTTGAGATATGTCATATTAGTAATATTGCTTTAATTTATTACTATTAATAGATGTTTTTAGGATCTTTCTATTTAATATTATTACGGTCAATTCTTTAAGATGCTTATGAGTGATAAGCAAAGTAATATTTATGGGTGGTAAGCAGAAGGTTTAATTTGATATTTAGATTTAGAAGAGTGTCAGTAAATTAACAGTTTATTTAATAACTATAACAATGGAGTACTGCCTCAGTCAGCGCTCTGTACTATACAATTATGTTAAAGGGATTAAACTAAACTATTATATAAAACTATATGTCAGACATACTGCTAAGCTAAAAGAAATAGTCCTCTATTTATATAAAATGTAAAATATAAAGTTATCGAAGATAAAATAAATAAAATATAATAAATATATGAGATAAATAAAATAAAATAAATAAAAGAAATATATTGTATAAAAGAAATATATGCTATAGACGACATAGATGACATAAAAGACATGTATGATTTCTTAGGGATCAACATCATCCTTTAAATCATCATCATCCATGTTTTCTTTCGTGTAATAATATTCTCAATTTATACATACTATTTCTAAAATTATTATAAATATAGTATGATTTCTTTCATTTTTTCTCAAGCTTCTTTTTATCCTGTAAATTACTTTTATACATTAAAACTAATTCTCCAATTTTAAAATTTTGCTTTTCTTTTAACTTACAGTCATATTGCTTCTTTTATTTCTTTAGGAGTTTTAAATATTATCTTGTGCTTATTATACTTTTTTCTAGTTATTTGTTATACATAATTGATTAAATCTTTCTGTTGTCTAATGTTATATTTTATATATTTGATATTTATACTTAAAAATTGATTAATAATGTGGTATTTCTCTTATATGTTAAATAAAAAGGTTTATATTGAGTAGTATTATGCCTTTTTGTATAATATGCAAACAAAGTACCAAGAGAGGACAAAAATATTACACAGTTTTATTTTAGCAATAAAATTTTTTTATCAGGATAGCAGATCATTTTTTTTATATTTACAAATAACACATCAATATTTAATATATTCTTCTTTAGTATCGATTACTGCCTAAATTCTATTTAGCATTAATCATATCAAATTATGATACACTTTTTGTGGTATCATTTCTTAAACCTTTTTTACTATCTTTTCAAGTTCACAAATACTTAATGGCTGAGGGTTATGTTTTCAAATTTCTATCTCAACTACAGCCATAAGTTCTTAATTGGATTGAGATCAGGACTTTGAGCAGGTCATGAAAGCATCTCTACATTTTGAGAATGCAAAAACTCTCATGCAATCTTCAATGTGTAAACTGATGTATTGTCTTCCTGAAAAATGAATTTTTTTTAGTTTTCTGAAAAAATGTTTTGAATATGAGAACTGCATAAGTAAAAAATACCTCTTTATATACATTTCCAATTATTGAATCTTCAAGTGGAATAATGGGACCTAATATTAAAAAGGAAAAATATGCTCAAAACATTTTTTAAGAAGAATGTTTTACTGTTAATATAATGCAATCTTCATTAAATTTTTTTTCTGACTTTCTTTATACTCTTCCTTATTCAGTTTTTTGAAACTGTGAAAATGTAGACTCATCTGTCTAGACTATCTTTTTTCAGTCTTCTACAGTCTAATATCTTCTTTTTATTGCCTATGCAAATCGTTTGTTTTGTTGATTGCTGAGATAAGAGGCTTCTTTTGAAGAATACAGAAATATACATTTTTCTTGTAAAATGCATGACAAATTATTTTTGTAGAGACTGACTTATTAATTTTAGCAAAAAATATATTAGTAATTTCTACTAAACTTTTTTATCTTAATTCTTTATTTTTGAGAACCATTGCCTTCAATCTTTACCTTTTTTGGCTATCGATTAAGCAGGGTTGATTTGGTCATTTTTAGAAAGTGCTTCTGATTCATAAGCTGCAAGACACCTTGTAACGGTTGTTCAATAATATCTTATAGCTTTTGCAATCTCTATATTATTGTAACCTAATTTTTTGGCTACAATAATGCTTCTCTTTTGTATAGGAGTTAACTTTTTAGCGAGACTCATCACATGCGTAAAGTTAAAAATAGTAGAAATGTTTAAACCTGATTTTTACAATCTTTAATATATTAAATTAAAACAATAAATAAATATAATCAACTCTCTCTAAATGCACCCTCTCTAAATACATATACTATATATTTTCTTTCTAAATGTACGCTCTTGTTTAGTCTCAAGTATATAGAATTCATATATAAATTTTCTCTTTAAATGCATACCCTCTTTAAATACACATTTTTTAAAATTTTCACTATAATCCTGAGAGATGCATTTAGAGAAGGTTGACTGTATTCTATTTAAAAAATATATAGCAAATATTATATAAAAATTACATGACTAGTTACATATTAACAATTTATTAAATCAGGTAAATTTTGACTATGCAATATTTTTATCCTCCCTTGGTAAATGGTAAAAAGTCATCTTAATCGTTTTTATTTTCATTTGTGAACTTTGCTAATATTTCACACAGTGTCTTATTAAATTATTTAATAAAGCTTTCTGAAGATGGTATACAGTTATTAGCTTAAGTTTATTTCCAATTCTTCACATAGAGAATCTAGTATTTAATTAACAAAATAAGTTTCTTTATTAGTTAATAACTCCTTAAGGCATTCATGTTTATAAATTATATTTTTATAAAGAAAAAAATTTTTAAAGATGCTTTACATTTGTAAGAGCTCTAGCTTCAAGCCACTTAGTTAAATAATCAATCACTACTATAATGTACTTATTTTCTTTGTTCATCATAAGTAAAGGTCTAATGATATTCATCCTTACTCAATCAAAAGATTGTTCTATTTATATAGAATATAATGATTTAGTCCTTTTATTTTTATTTTTTCTTTAGAATTCATCACAAGTTTGAATATATCATCATATATCATCATATATTTGTAACCAATAATATCTGATTTTGATCCTTCTATAAATTTCTTCTAATACAAAATATTCTGCCAAAGAATCAGAATGCAAATTATATAATATAATATAAACTTTATTAAACTTAATAACTTTTAGAGATCGTTGAGATTCCTGTTTATTCTTTTTATAGAGTTATCCTTTTATCATAATAAAATATTTTGACTTTCTTTTAATTGCTACTTATTACTATTAGTTTAAATATATTGGCATTTTAAGTTCTGATAAATAGTGTATCTATGAAAAATATGTATTCAAATCTATGGTTAAGTTAAATCAAAATTCATTATCTGTAAGAATGTCTATAAAAAAAATTCTGTTTACTTTTATAAATTTGTTAAAAAACTTTTTAGTGTTATATTTGACTTAAAATATCTATGTTTGAATGAAGTTTTCTTAATTAATTAATAATTTTCATATTATAAGATTTTTTATATTTTTAAATAAGCTAAAGTAGTATAATCAATTATTACTATAAATTTATATTTGTATAAATAATAATAATAGTATTGTATTGCTTATACAACAGCTAAAAATTTTACTTTAATTGCAAAATATTTTCTTTCAAAAGGTCTTAAAGTTTTATTTGCGTATGTAATTACTTATTCTCTTTTCTGATTCTTTTAGAAAGAATCGTTCTCAAAGTAAAGGAAGAAGTATAGTATATAGAATAAAAGATCTTTTAAAATTAGGATATGTAAGAATAGATGGAGTTATTAAACATCTTTTTAATTATTTAATCATTCAAAAGCATCTTATTATTATTGTATCTAAATAAAAAGAGTATTCTTTATAATCTATTTAAAGATTTGATAATATTAGCAAAACCTTTTATGAATCTTTTATAATATGATATTAAGGTAATAAAACCTCTGAGTTATGTTAAATCTTTTAATACTAGAAAGTTTCTCATAATAGCTATTTTATTTGGATCTATTTGAGTATCTTTTTCACTAAAAAAAAACACTTTTCTGAGTTTAATTTTAACCTAGCTTACCACAATTATAAAAATACTTGTTTTAGTTGTAAAAGATATTTGTTAAATATTTTAGTATCAATATTAATATTGTCAATATATATTATATTTTGTTATAAGATATTATATAAAACAGTATTTATTAATTGTTAAAATATTGTAAAGGTATTACAGAATCTAAAGGTATAATATTAAACTTATAAGTATCAAATCTGATAATGAAAATGGTATTTTCTCTATTCTTAGAATCTGATTTCACTTATTAAAAACTACTTGCAAGATCCAAGAAGGTAAACTATTTAGATCCTTCTAATATTTCCAGTATGTTATCAATTTGTGATAGAGAATAGTTGTCCTTTTTACTATTTAGCTTGCAATAATCAATACATAAATATTTCTTATTATTTTCTTCTCTACTACTATAACAAGTGAAGTCTATTGGCTTTTCAAGAGTTGTATAAGTTCTGATTTTAGCAGATAATCAATTTCTCTTTTATAAATTTTTAATTTTTGTATAAGATTCAATAAAATCTTTACTTTATTAGCATTACTTTTCCAGTATCAATAATGTAATAATATTAGTTTTTCTAAACTGATCATTTTTCTAAATGAATAGATCTACATATTGAGATATAAATTTATTAAACCTTTTTAATTATTGAGCTATTAATCATTTAGTATAGAATGTTTTTTTTTCTATTTCCTTATATTGATAAAAGCATTTCTTTATAGTTTGATTTACTGTAATAGGCTTTTCTAATTCCTTTTCAATCTTTTGAATTTCTTTAATTGAGATTTCTTTAGTATAACAAAATAATTTTTCTTGTTCATTTTTATTTACTTTCTTTTTCATATTTTTCTTTTTCATACTCTTTATCATTTTCATTATTGTTGATTGTCTCAGTTCTGATTAAAGATGATTAGTAAAATTTAATGAGAACATTGATAGTAGGATCTCTCAATATAATATTATGATTTTATTTTGTAACTTATTATTATGCCAGTTTTTTCTAACCAATTATTTCTTATGATTGTATTATAGAAATTTATTTTAGTTACGATTACATTAAAAGAAATTATTTTTCTCATTAATTTTAGTGGAATATTAATAATCATCCCTAAAGATCTCTTTCTTATACTATTCATATTAATTATTATTGTTTTAGATTTCTTTTATATCTAGTAGTTATATTTTGGGCTTTTTGGCACAAAAAGCCCAAATGCGTCTAGAAGGTTTTCCTGGGTATCAAAAAATTAT
>CAJVPQ010002509.1:0-13619 GCA_910591825.1 Funneliformis caledonium
AACGGATACCTGTAGGACTTAGAGAAAATCCTAAGGTCGGAAACTCCAACGTGTAGAATCAGCTGCCGCAGCCTTTCGACTTAGACGTTAAGATAAACGAAAACGAACCCGGTGACAACATACTGCTAAGCTAAAGAAAATGTCTTTTAATTATATAAAATGAAATACATAAGATTATCGAAGAAATAAATAAAATATATAAAATAAATATAATATAATAAATATATAAGATAAATAAAATAAAATAAATAAAAGAAATATAATATATAAAAGAAATATATGTCATAGATAACATAGAAGACTTATAAGACATATATGATTTCCTAAGGATTAACATTATCCTTTGGATTATTATCATCCATATCTTTTTCTGTGTTATAATAGCATATCACAAAAATTTATTATTAAAATTATCTTTTAAAAACAAAAAAACTATAAAAAATTTTTATTAAATCAAATTTAAGATGTTAAATTAAACACATAATTAATAAAATAATATTGATTAATAATATAAGAAAAAAAATCCATTCTTTAACAAATGATAATAAACTTCTGATAACTACTATATTATATTTTTTTAGTGATATAAAATTTTTTTAATAATTACTTATTTTTTTAATGTGCAAAAAAATTTTTCTAGAAATATTGAATGCCTTTCAGACCTCCTTTTTTAGGCTTTTTTTTTATCATTTTAAATATTTACTTTATTTATTTACTTAATTTATTTTATTTTATTATTTTATATTTATTTTATCTAAATTAAAATAAAAGTTAGATTATATAATCATTACTTAAAAAAGTGAATCAGAAGTTTATTTCAATATGTATTAATATATATAATTAACCTAACTCATTAACTCTAATACAAAGCAACGGGTTATAGTTAGTATATAAATAAAATTACTTTATTATATGTTCTACTTATTATAAATATATAACTATTATATAAATAAAATCTTATATTATAAATTTTATATATTTTGATATATAACTATTATATAAAATAAAATATCAATTTATATTTTTAATATATTTTAGCATATTTTTATTAGCTATATAATTTTGATATATTATTATTATATGGATTAAAATTTTTACACAATATTACTAATAAATTTTTGATATATTATTAGTATATAGTTATAAGAATTATAATAGTTAAAAAATTGTAATATATCTAATATATATCAAGTATATTACTAATGAAGAAACTTTAATATAAAAATAATTGATTATTTCTATAGACAAAATCTGAAGACCCTGTTAAATAGCTCACTACTTTTAAAAAAGTAACAACTATTAATTAATAAACAAATATCTTAAGAAATAAAGTCATAGTTAGAGAATACATAAAAGGAATCACAGCTGATTAGTTTGAAGAAAATACAGTAATAATAGATGATAATTAAACTACAATTATAAATAATAAAAATAATTTTGTAAACTTATTTAATATCTAGTTTATTAACAAAACTAAAAAAACTAATAATATCAAGAATTAACTTTTCTTTAATAACATTTGAATAAATTAGTGAACTTTTATACTAATAAATTTTGCAAATTAATTAAAAGAGTAGGATTAACTGATAATGTATAATAAAATCAAATATTTCTTATAAGATTAAACCTTACATATACACACACAGGACAAAAGTATCCAGACACTATGCAAATTACTAAATTAATTAGATAAAGTTAGATATAAGTAAACTTTTTATTTATTAATAAATATAACTTCAGTTTCATAAGTAAAGTTATTCATAAAAATTTCAAAGAATTTAAGTAAAAATTGGTCAAACTATAATAATTTAAAATTTATTTTAAAATAATACATTTTTTAATAAAAACTTTAGTTATAGTATAACATTAAAATGTTTGATTTTAATGTAATTTTTATTACTAAGTAATCTTTTTTGTTATTATTTGAAATATATAATTATAAATTTTTTTATAAAATTTTGTTAGATAGTTATGAAATAATATAAAAAAAACTGAAAAAATTTAAAGAATTTTTAGCTATATTACAATATTATAATCTTTAGTAAAAACACATAAATTTTAACTATTTATTAGCTTATATTAATCTAAAAATAATACTAATATAGCATAGGATATCCCTTACTTTTTATTACAGCCTTAATTTTAAGAGGCATACTTTCAACTAACTTTAATAATCTTTCAGGTTCAATTTGATACCATTTTTCTTTAAGAGCAGTTAAAAGTTCTGACTTATTTTTTGGTTTAGAACTATGCATCCTAACCTTTTTTTCTAATACATCTCACAAATTCCCAATTGGATTGAGGTCAGGGCTCTATGCTGGCCAAGGAAGTGATTGATGTAAATTTTTTTCTTTCCAATCCTTTGTGAATCGTGCTGCATGTGCTAGAGTATTATCATCTTGAAAAGTATGGCTATTAGGTTCAAGTTTATTAAGAAAAGGTAAAAGATAACGTTTAAGTAATTCTACATACTTTTCAGCATTTAATTTTCCCTCAATTAGTACTAATGATCCTACTTTAAAGTTGCAAAACACTCCTAAACTATAATTCCTTCTGACTTTTGAACTGTTAGAATTAAACAATTTTTTATATATGCCTCATAAACCCTACATTAAATCCATTAATTAGTATCATTTCTAAATAATTTAAAATGAGATTCATTACTAAAAATTATAAAATTCCATTCATCTTGCCAACTTTTTTTAATATGATACCAAAGTAAACGTTTTTTTTTATTTACATCAGAAACTACTTACCAATGCGCCTATAATAACCTATAGAATACAGTGCTTATTTAACAGTCTTACTACTTAATGAAATATTAAGACCCTGGTTAAATTATTCAGTAATTTCTTCTACAGCTTGTTTATGATTTTGTCAGACTATTCTTCCTAGTAGACATTTATCTTGTTCTGATAAAGCTGGAGGTCTACCACTCTTAGGTGCAGTATCAGTGCAGTTTTCTTTATTGTATTTCGTAATTAAATCATGAACAGTAGATTTTGGTTTGTCAAGAATTTTTGAGATGTTTCTTATGCTATGTCTGCCCTTTGATAAACTTACGATTTCTCTACGCTCAAAAGGTATAAGCTCGCAAGTTTTTGGCATTTTTATGTATTGAAATAATTATTTATAAAAAAATTTTTTTATTTAAAAAAGTGAAGCTGTGGGATTCTAAAAAAAAAAGAATAACAAATTTGATTAGAAATTGGACGTTCTATTGTTATTTAAAGATTGGTAATATATGGTTAAATTTGTGCAATATCATAATTGTTCAAATACTTTATGTTATAAAGGTTAATAAAAATTAAAAAGTTTTAAAAAAACAGTTTCTTTAAGAAAGTTTTTTTAAAGTTTACTTTTGTAATCTAAAAATCCTTTTTTTATTATAATTGATTAATAAATCACCTGATTACATTATTTTGAAAATAGCGACAAATAAAATATATTATAATATATATTATTTTAATCTTAAAATTTTGACTCTTTTAAGAGTAGAGATCTTCAAATCTTTTTTTACATAAATGTAAAGAAAAAAATAAACAATATATTGATATAAAATCTGTGTATTAGTAAATTAATTTTTAAATATTATCAATTTTTTTTATTATTTTAAATGAATTAATCAAATATATATAATATTAAAAAGATTGACATTTGATGTTATCATTACATAATATAATAAATGTCTATTATACTTAAAGAAGATGAAATACTAAAGACTTTTAGAGATGATGCTTACTCTCAAAATACTTAAAATAAGAATCCGTTACTTTATTCTTTGATACTTTTACATTAAAATGCAATGCAAATTATGAAGATTTTTATCATATTTGGATATGTCTTATAATTAATTATTAGATAATTGACATTATTAAACAATTAAAAGATTATCTCAAATTCATTATCAATATACAAGATTGTGAAATTAAACAGTTTGACTATTAGATGATATTTACCTACAATTCTACATCCTTTTTTGCTCTTAATAAAGAAATTGTTTTTAATTACCTTTTTAATTTTATTTACAATAAACTTAATTCCTAATTTTTAATATTACTGTTTATTCCTTTTTTATATACTTTGTATTTGAAATAACCCATAATATTTGAAAAATCAATGTCAGATCATTCATGACTTTAAAAAAACCCAAATATTGATCTTATTTTTAAAAAAAAATTTTTTTTCAGATTACATACTCTCTTTTAATTATTCTTTTACTTCAAATAGATTAAATCTTATTAATATTATAAAGTATCTAGGATCCTATTAGTTAAATAATAATTAATTATTATAATATTAGCTTAAATTATCATAAATTTTAATTAAAAATATATATTTTATATTTAAAATGGTCTTATAAAATTTATTCAATTTTAAATATCTATAACTTTTTATATAGAGCTTATTTTAAAAAACTGATTGGTAATTTAATAAGCTTATTTTAAAAAATAAAATTATCATTTATTTTTTTTTAAATTTTATTTTTTTAAAAAATTAAAAGATTTTAAGTATTATATTTATATTGTTAAATATAGATTTCCTATAATAATATTATAAAATTTAATAAATTTTAATATTTAAAAAATAAAGATTAAAATAAATATGAAAAAAATTTTATATTATACCTCATGATCATCATAAAGTTAACTGATATAATATTAATATTTAATGTCTCTAAAAAAAATTTATACTTATTCTTATTCGTGATAATGAAAGATTTACTTCTAAAAAAAAAAGTTAATTAAATAAAAAATAATAAAAAAGTAAAAATAAATTAAAAAATGAAAATATAGAGAAGAAGAAAAAGAAAAAAAGAATTAAAAATTAACATTAAAAATTAAAAAAAAAATATAAAAAATAAAAAGATCAGGGAGAAAGAAAAAGGAAAAATAAGAATAAATTAAAAAATAAAAATGAAATAAATTAAAATAAAAATTAAATTAAAAAATGAAAGATGAGAAAGAAAAGAAAAAAATAAAATTAAATTAAAAAACAAAATAAAACAAAAAAATAAAATTAAAAACAAAAATAAAAGATCAGAAGAGAGAAAAAAAGAGAAGGAAAAAATAAAATAAATTAAAAAATGAAATCAAAAATAAACAAAAAAAAATTAAATTAAAAAATGAAAAAATTGGAAGAAGAGGAAAAGAGGAAAAAGAGAAGGAAATATTGAAAATTAAAAAAAAAATGAAATAAATAAAATGAAATTAAAAAAAAATTAAAAAAATAATTAAAAAATAAAAAAATAATTAAAATAAAAAATAATAAATAATAAAATAATAAGAAAAGATCAAAGGAAAAAGGAAAGAAAAAAATAAATAAAAATTAAAAATTGATTTTAAGTTAACTTAAATTAACTCGAGTTTAAATTGAGTTAAGTTAAATATTTAACTTGACTTGAATTTAGTATAACTTACAAATTATCGAATCAAAAATATATAAACTCAACTTGATTTAAACTTGACTCAGCTTATCTAATTCATAGGTTAATTCAACTTGTCTAAAACTCTATAATGAACTCAGTTTATATTAAATATTAGCTGAAGATTTAAATTTTTTCTCATTATAAAGCCTGAGTACTATTTACAAATTTTATAAATTATAATAAATCCATTAATTCTTTTATTTTCAGTAAAATCAATTGCAAAAAAATATTAATTTGTTAAAAAAATGTATAATTTCATCGTAAAAACCTTATAATTTTATAATAAAATAAAATTTTTTATTATTTTTATATATTATTAATTAACAATTCCTTATATATCATTTTTATAAAAAAAATGCTAAAAAAATTCCTTATAAAATATAAGAAAATGTGATACAAAATTTCAAAAAATGTATACAAAACTTATTTATAATAATGAAAAAACTTATGCAAATTTTTTATAAGATATAAAATGTATTATAAAGGTATATTAATAGTTATTCCAATTTTGTAGTAATACATAAATAGGTAAAAAGGATCTTATCACCATTATTAAATGTTAATATATAATCTTTTCAGATTATAACTATTAGACGCAATGTTAGAAAGTTGACTCTTTTATAGTTTACATATAATTTTAATTAATTTTATACTAATCTTAGTTATTTTATTACTGATTTTATTAAGTTGGATAGAGTTTACTAAATATGAGCAGCTTTAATTACAGGTTAAGATTTTCATAGTAATCATGAAGAGTTTATGATAGAAAATAAGAAATATTTTATTAAATAGAAAGAAAATGATAAGAGAATAAAATATAATAAAAATAAGAGAATAAAATAAATAAGAGAAATATACGAAGTAAAAGAATAGTATTACACTATCTTTTACAAAAGAAAGATTTTTATACAACCATCAGTCAGTCTTTTCTAACTAACAAAAAGCTTATATTTATATCTATTCTATTACATATATATATTGACATATCAAATATATTAATTATGTTAACTATATTAATTATATTAAATATATTAAATATATTTACTATATTAAACATGTTAAATATGTTTAATATATTTGACATTTTCAATATTTTGTACTTTGTCACACATTTGCAGATTTATAATAGTTAAGATTAATACCTGATTACAATATATTAAGAAAAAATTCTTCTATTAAGTAACTGTGAAATTAGAGAATCTTTTATCACATTTAATTTTACTAGGAATTCTGCCTAATCTATCAGAATTTGAATTTCATTCATTTTTTTTTGGATTGATTTTAGGTTCTTTTGTTTAGTATCTTTTTATTTATCTATATATTTTTATGATCTATTTAGCTATTTTTAGAAAAAATAATGCATAGGATTAATAACAATAAATTGAATTGAATTAAAATAGTTAATCATAATATTTTAAACTATCTAATCCTAGTATTTTTAATGAATCTATCCAATAAAAAATTTGATATAAAAATTTTATAAAATATTAAGTTTTAAAACATATAATTTTATGGAATTTCAGTATAACATATACATTTTTTCCTTAGATAAAACCTTAAATTTAATACGTAAAAGTGAAAAAAAATATATATATAAAATAAGAAAAAACATATATTTTATAATGCTTTAATAGATGCAAAAATTACAGAGAAAATGTATACTTTAATGGATGTAAAAATTACAAATAAAATGTATATTTTATAATGCTTTAACAGATGCAAAAATCACTGATAAAACTTATATTTTATAATGCTTTAATAAATGTAAAATCACAAATAAAATGTATATTTTATTATACTTTAACAGATGCAAAATCACAGATAAAATGTATATTTTATAGCTTTAATGAATGCAAAATTACAGATAAATGTATATTTTATAATGCTTTAATAAATGCAAAAATTATAAGTATAATGTATATTTTATAATGCTTTAACTGAAGTAAAATTAGGGATAAATATATATTTTATAATGCTTTAACAGATGCAAAATCATAGATAAACATATATTTATAATGCTTTAACAAATACAAAAATCACAGATAAAATGTAAAAATTATCATTTATATAGTGAATTAATAAGAATTTTGATTTACTTAAATTTTATCATAAGATAAATTAAATTTTGTATTGGAATTATAGGTAATACTAGAAATAGTACTGATTTCACTAGTTTTATCATTGGTATTAGCTTCACTTTCATTTTCTTTTTTATTTTAATATTAATTAGCATAAAATTAAATTTAAGAATTTTTATTATTATATATTAGAAATAAAAATTTAAAAGTTACCTAAATAATCTTTTGAAAGCCTTACTTTCTTACTAATATTAGAGGTGATACTAGTACTAGCATTGGTATTGATATTGGTTTTGACATACACTGGTCGAAATAGTCCAAATCAGCTAAAAATTAGATAGCAGATTTTAGGCTAATTTTAATATTATTTATGGATAATTTACCATATTTTTTGATCAGCACAAATAGGTGCTAATAGATGCTAATCGATTTTAATCAGATATGGTTATTCAGCATTAATTCAAAACTTAAACTCAACTATAAATTAGCCTAAAATTAGCCTCAATTCAGCAATAATTCTGATGCTGATAGATATCAATCAATTTCAATCGGACATAGCCATTCAGCATCAATTTGGAACTTAAATTCAACCATAAATCAGCTTAAAATTAACCTTAATTTAGCATCATTCAGCATTAATTCAGAACTTAAATAACCATAAATTGGCCTAAAATTGACCTCAATATAGCATTATTTAGCATCAATTCAGAACTTAAATAACTATAAATCAGCCTAAAATTGGCCTCAATTCAGTATAATTCAGCATCAATTCAGAATTTAATAACCATAAATCAGCCTAAAATTGGTCTCAATTTAGTATCAATTTGGTCAAATAGGTATATAAAATTGATATATTATATTTATTAAATTTAAATTTTATTAATAAAAAAACCTAATATAATTCACAAAAATATAATATAAATATTATTAAAACTCACTGATTAATTTCCTATTTTAAAATTATAAGCAAAAAACAGAAAAACTATGTAAAATAACAAAAATATAATCCATTTTTCTCTTAAAATCCCTTTAAATCATCCTAAATATTCATTATAATAATATTGCTACTTTGAAAAAAAAAAATAAAAAATCAAAAAATTGATTAAAATTTAACTTAAATTTCATCTGATTTTAATAGTTAAAAACATATTTCTATTATAAAAAGTAAACAATTCAGAAAAATTGACTAAAATTCAATTTAAGTTTCGTCTAATTTGATGTTTAAAGACATGTTTCTATTATAAAAGTAAAAAATTCAGAAAAATTAACTAAAATTTAACTTAAGATCTTTTATTATTGAAACAAATTTTTTTCAGCATTTTGGTGGAATATAAAAAGAGAAAATTTGGAAATGATTGTAAAAAGATAAAGTTTGAATTGAAATTATTTTTAAAAAGTTAAAAAATTAAGCTTATTTATATAAATATTCTAGAAATAAACTCAAATAGTACATTAAATCAATATCAAAAATTATATATTTGATATTATTTTAGTAAATTAGTTTAATTCAAAAATTCAGTTTGTTAGAATAATAATATATTGATTTAAATAAATGATAAAAGCATCATTCCTTAAGAATGATAAAACTATCCTTCCTTAGAGACAATAATACCATCATTCCTTAAGTACGATAATACCATTATCCTTAAGAAATAATAAATGCATCATTTCTTAAGAATGATAAAATCATTGTACTTAAGGTATAATAATACTATTATTTTTTAGATATGATAAAATTATCATAACCTAAGGAATGATAAATGCATTATTTCTTAGAAATGATAAAATCATTGTACCTTAGAAATGATAAATGCATCATTCTTAAATATGATAAAGTTATCATACCTAAGATATAATAATATCATTATACCTAAGGAATGATAAATGCATTATTTTTAGGTACAATAAAATTATTTACCTAAGAAATGATAAAGCAATCGTTCCTTAGGAATAATAATACTATCGTATCTAAGGAATGATAAATGTATTGTTTTTAAGTATGATAAACTATCGTATCTAAGGAATGATAAAACAATCATTCTTTAGAAATGATAATATTATCATTCTTTAGGTACGATAATACTATCATTCCTTAGGTATGATAAAACTATCATATCTAAGAAATGATAAATGCATCATTCCTTAGAAATAATAATACTATCATATCTTAAAAATGATAAATGCATTATTCTTAGATATGATAAAACTATTATTCCTAAGATACGATAATACTATTGTATCTAAGGAATTATAAAGCAATCATTCTTTAAGAATGATAAAATTATCATACTTTAAAAATAATAATACTATCATTTTTTAGGAATGATACAATCATCGTATCTAAGGTATATTATAATTATCATTCTTTAGGAATGATAAACTATCGTATCTAAGAAATGATAAATACATCATTCTTTAAGAATGATGAAATTATCATATCTAAGATATGATAAATGCATCATTTCTTAGGAATAATAAACCATTGTATCTTAGGTACAATAAAACTATCATTCCTAAGAAATGATAATACAATTGTATTTAAGGAATGATAAATGCATCATTTCTTAGAAATAATAAAATCATTATACCCTAAGTTATAATAAAGGCATCATTCTTTAGGAATAATAAACTATCGTATCTTAGATATGATAAAACTATCATTCCTAAGAAATGATAATACATTTATACCTAAGGAATAATACAATCATTCCAATCAGATGTCAATCAGCTATAAATAAGATAGGTTGAATTTTGATATATACTAATCAGTTATAAGTATACCAATTAACTATAAATAAGATAGTCATATTTTGGCTGATTCTTGGCTGATTTCTGATATATGCTAATCGGCTAGGTTAATTTTTAATTATTTGCCAAATTTAGGCTGATTTTAGGCTGATTTTTGCATGTCTGATTTTTTTGATTTTGACCAGTAATAGGCATTGACTTTGAAGTTAGTGGTATTAGTTTTAGTATTGACATTAACTTTAGTAGTTCTAGCATTAGAGCTGGCATTAGCATTGGCAGTAGCATTGTGGCATTAGCATTAGCATTAGCATTGACATTAGCATTGTTATTAGTAGCGGTGTTAATATTGGTATTGTTGTAATATTAGCATTGGTACTAGCATCAGCTTTGATATTAGCATTAGCACTTACATTAATAGTAGTACTGACATTATTACTGGCATAGGCATTTGTAGTAGTTATGGTGACATTGGCATTTTCTTTTTAATAAATAAATAAATTTAGATATTTAATTTGTATTTTAATCAGAATATTAAAAAATAAAATCTTTTTTACCTAATGCTTCATCTGTTTTTTTTTGAAGTCACTTATCTTTGTGAATGTTATAATCACATTTATGTTGCAAATATTTTTTTATATATTCTTTTATTAGCTAACTACTTTTCCTATTTGTATATTTTTATTTATTTTTTTAAACTATTAAAAATTCAAAATAATAATTAATATTTTTTAATTATTAAATCATTATATATGATATATCTTTTTAAAAACTTTTGCAATATGGTTTATATCTTTATCTTTATATTTGATAGTAAAATCAATTTTTAAGATTAACATACAAAAGCGTACTTCTGACTTTAAAAAGAGATAAAATCAATAAATTAGTAAAATATTATTTATTATTTATCAAATTCTTATCAATATATATTAAATTCATCCTTTAATATGTTAAATATTTTCAAAATTTTAACACTACTAATATATTATTAGGTTAGTTTTAAGATACAAGTATTATTATTTGGAATAGCAATATTATTATTTTGAACAATTTCTTCAAAGAAAATTTTGTATTTAGTTAAGTTTTTCTTATAATTTCATTATAATAGCAGCATAAAAAAAAATAGCAAAATGTATAAAAATAATAGCGTAAAAATACATAAAAAATTATGTAAAAAATAGCATAAAAATAGTGTAGTATTATATATATAGAGTTAATATTATTTTTGTTTACATCTTTTAAAAAATAATCACATGAATTTTGAAAATTTATTCACATGATAACTCACGAGATATTCATGCGATAATCCATGTAATCAAAAATTTATTCTTGTATTACAGTTATTAATAGAGTTATCTTAATAGGAATTGATTAAAATTTTAATTTAGTTAAGATTGACATTAATTAGAGTTAAATAATAGAAAATAATGAAAATATCAAAGAAATATCAGGTTAAGTTAAGGATAAATATAGGATTTTAATCTGTAATTTTCTAACCATTAATAATTTATATTTTTAAACTAAAATTGAAAATTAAATAATCGATTTATTTTTTCTAATAGTAAATTTAATTATGCAAAAGTTCTTATCATAAATCTATGCATTGCATTATCAAAAAATCAAGACTTGTTTCTTCTCAAAGTAAATTTAATTGTGCAAAAATACTAATAATAAATCTATGCATAGCAGTATCAAAAAATCAATAAAATAATTAAGATTTATTTTTTCTTAAAGTAAATTTAATTGTATAAAAGTTCTTACCAAAAATCTATACATTTCATTATCAAAAAATCAAAATTTATTTTTAAAATAATCAAGATTTGTTTTTTCTTAAAGTAAATTTAATCATGCAAAAATACTAATCATAAATCTATGTATTATATTATAAAAAAATTAATAAAATAATTAAGATTTATTTCTTCTCAAAGTAAATCAGATTGTGCAAAAGTACTTATTGTAAATCTATGTATTGCATTATCAAAAAAATCAAAGATTTATTTTTCTTATAGAAATTTATCAGTTAAGTGATTCCTTTCTATGATATATTTTCTAGTTACATGAATCATATTAATACAAAATTATTTCAATTTCATGTAAATATTTTTTCAACCTTTAAATTTCCTTGATAAAATATTTAAACATATTTTTTTATTTCTTAAAATTTTATTTAAAAAGAAGAAAATAAATTTTGAAAATTTCTTTTTTTTTTTTCAAAAATTTTAAAATTGTTTTAATGAAAACTTCAGATCAAATAAAACTAAAATGAAACACAAAAATCTGTTTCAAAAAAAATAATTAAATGTATTATAAAACTCTTAAATATAATTATAAAATATACAGAAATATGCTAAATGCTCTTATAAAAATATCATCATCACTCTCAACATTACCATTACTATTATTTTTATTAATATCAATAATAATAAATATAACATTACTATTACTACCATTATTACTACCACTACTATTACTATCATTAACATCACAAATACTCTTACTATCAGTATAATCAAATTCAAATCAATCAACAAAGTAAATAATATTTTAATAAATTTTCATTATCATTATAATTTTAATTATTTCTAATTATTTTTGAAATTATTATAGTTTATCAAATACTTGTTACTATTGTAATAGGTTAGGCCATTAGGTTAATCAATATCCTAATATCTCATAAAGATATCAGGATCATTATATTAAATTTTAGTCAATAAGTAGCTATATAGCAAAAAATTGCTAATCATTTAATAGAAGACCACTATGAAAGTAAGAATTTTAAAATCAATAATATAATGTTTATTTAATATAAATTTTTTTTAAAAAATTAAAAATTAATAATTATTTTTATATTTTAGATAATGTCACCTAATACCAAAGTCAATACCATTACCACCAATACTAAAAATAGGGTTAGATCGGTCCGGTCTGGTCTGGTCCAAAAAGACCGGTCTTTCATCTTTCTTTGGACTGAACCGATCTATAAGTCAGTCTTAGGACCGGTCTTGTACCATTCAGTCCTACCAGTCTGATTCAGTCTAAGATTTGTTTTTTTCTCGAACTTGACCGATTTATAAGACTGGTTCAAGGATCAGTTTAAAACATACTAGAAAATATAAATGATCAATTTAATAAATAATTGTATAAATTAAATAAAAAAGTATAATAAAATAATTACATACGAAATGATTCCTGCGCCTTCTTAATCTCGTTATTCTGATATTTTTATTTTGAATATTATCGTTATAGTAAACTATTATGACAGGTCTAAGGACTGACTTATGGACCAGACCGTTCCATAAGAGAGATGAAAACTGGGTCGATTCAACTCTAATTTTGTAATATTTTATAAATAAAACAATCTATTTAGT
>CAJVPQ010002510.1:0-13617 GCA_910591825.1 Funneliformis caledonium
CCTTAATATTACTTAATAATTAATATTTAATTTTATACCTTTATATTTAGCATTCCAGCAATATATTAATTCATCAAGGTGTTATTAAACTAGCAGACTTTGGATTATTGAAAAGAATTAAAGCAGCAAGTAAACAACAGTCAAAAGTCTTTGGTGTATTTCCTTATGTTGATCCAAAAAGATTTGACTGACAGAAAAAAAAAATGACAATACATTGCAATAATATACGTTAAGTAAAAAAGTGACATTTATAATGTTGGTGTACTGTTATGGGAGATATCAAGCGGTCATCCTCTTTTTATGTTGAAAATATGATATTGGTTTAGCTATCAAAATTTTAGGAGGACTTAGAGAAAACATCATTCCCAGCAAACTTGAAGTTTATGTGAACATTTACACTGGTAAATATATGATTATAAAATCATTTTAAGTATATAATATTTATTAAATTTTATATCTAATTTCAGAGTGCTGGAATAATGAGTCAAATAATCATCCATCAATGAATCAAGTGGTTGATAAATTAAATGCAATTGCAGAAAATAATCTAATGAATAATGATGAATCAAATCTCTAACAACAGCATCGTTTAGATAATAATGGAGCTTCTTCTATTATAAATGATTCATTTGGAGAAACATTTCGATTTAATTATGTATCAAATAAATCCGAAATTATTCATCATTTGGCTGGTCTGATTAGTGTAGAAGAATTAGAATCAAATATTGAAGATAATTATGATGATACTATTGAAGTATAATGATTACGGAATTTAATAAGGATGACCATCAGAGGATTACAAGATATCGCAAATTAAAAGTACTCGACTGTAATAATACTTGGTAAACTACCTTACCAACTTTATCAACTACTTAACGGAACCTACCAACTCCTTAACGGTACTTTATTGTTCTAGTACACAAATAAAAAGCTTACTAACATACCCGATTCCTTAACAACTATATGTCTCAAATCCTTAAAATCTCAAATACAAACTCTATGCGTTTGAAATAATAGATTTAACTTTAACCTTCTTTAATGTTCAAGATTTTCTGAGTAAATATAATAAACATTCTTGGTAAGCAAATGGCAAAAGTCAAAACGTATATTTCGACAGATTTGTTAATAAGACTTCATATAGTTTTGACTTCAACAGAATTTAATTATGGTTTTGAGTTTTGACAGTTTGTTAATGACCCTTCGAAACCTGATTTTTCCATGAAACTGTAATAACAAATACCGATAATTTATATTTTATCTTTTTTAATAAGTGAATATCAGAAGATTACCTTACAAATTTGTAATATTACTTACAATATTAAAGACATTTTCATCAAAATTTCTCTTTTAACTTGTTAATTATTTTCAGTAACATTTATATGTTCTTAATGATTTAAATTGAATTACTAATTGCATTTTACATCATCTAATGAAATTTATACGCCCAATTGCGGATTTATAAGAATTTTGATTTAAACCCAATGGCTTTTATCATTTAAAAAAAGAATATTGGAATTAATACGTCAATTTCAATAGTATTTAAATTTTAATTAGTTTTATGTGGTTTTGGCTTTTTCTTGATTACAAAAGGTAATTTATTTTAGCGTTTCACCTCGAGCACAAATTAAAAATATTTTTTATACCTTTTCTTCAAGTATATTCAAAAAACAAAAATCTACTTTCCTAAAATATTTAGTGATATACTACTTACTACTGTACTGAATTCTTAAACTTTGACCGAAACTTTACGAGAAATGCATTCATTTGAATTTTACAAATATAAATTATATTTCTTCTCCAGACTTCCTAAAACATCATTGAATAGATTTTAGCTTTGGATGAAATAAATCCATTTTAATTTCAAATTCTGATAATGATCTACTGTCGGTACAATTTGACCAAGACTTTTTCTTATAAAAAACTAGACAATAAATACGATATTAATAGTTGCAAAGCACAATAACTTATAATTATTGTTTATCTATTCGTAAATACTTTGTTAGTCAAGTTTCATATTAAAACCATAGAGATTTTAAAAATTTAAAAATTATTTAATTGAATGTAAAAATTGGATATTATTTACATTTGTATTGTACCACTCTATTTATTTGTGATAATGGTTCATAAAGAGATAGATACAAATCCGTATTATCGATTAGTTTACATTAATAGATACTCGCAGTTAATAATAGAATACATACAATTAGACTATACTAAATCCTCCCAAAATCCAAATTTAAATTGGATTTTAAAGTTTAAAGCACTTTACCCATTCAGAATTTTAAAATACAAATATCATGATGTAAAATTTATGCACACTCATTAATAACTCACAAACAGTAGCTTTTTTTTATAATTAATTAGTTATTTAGAAGTTTTAAAATTCAATATTTTATTAAATTCGGTTCCAAAGAAACTCAACCAGATCGAACTGTTTATCCCTATTGGAAAATAACTTAAAATTATTAAAACTTCAATTTTAATATTATCATGTGTATTTAATGCGAATATAAATTTAATTAAGTTTTCGAAGATCCGATTATTAAAAATTAAATAAATCCGAAATAAAAACAAACCCTGTTCTAAATTTAAAACCTGCTCCATAAATAATGTATTATTTTGAAAACTTTATTCTAATTTAAAAAAAAGCAAAAAAAAAATCGTTTTTATATTTTACATTATGTTATAATAAACCGTCAAATTCGCAATTTTGTTATTGAAACTTTTAAAACTGTCGAAAAAATTCATAATGGTTTTAGGGTTTTTGCCCGTCACCATCCCCCTTAACCACAGATAATATTCACATTTATCTGCGTCTGGCATAAAATCGCAATACCACTACCTATATTTCGTATAAACTTCGAATACGTAGGTGCATTCTTCATCTTGCCTTTTCACCAAGCTTGGGTGTTTCTCACTAGAAGAAGGAGCTGAGAAAACAACGTTACTGAAAGCTGAAATGACGATAATAAGCATGAAAATGTGAATTTTCATGATAACTTTAGAAGTATTTGAAGGATTAATATCACATATGTTTTTATTATATGTGAATTTTATAAACAGATTCTTGTGGGAATGTATCTTAAAAACGTGTATTTATAAACAAATCAGATTAAGGTTACAATTTTAAATTATTTGTTGTCTATTAACAATTTAATAATAAAATTTCCTCACTTTATATAGTTTTTTTAAGTATCAGACTTACTGGGCTTATCCTTAAGAAACTTGTATTTGCTTGCTATAGATTCTCATAAGAGCGTTACAACCTTTACAGCCTCTCAAATACTGTAATAAAATATTTGCAACCAATCACACCATTGTAAATCTCAAATAAAATCGGTTAGAACAAAATTTAAGCCATTGCATATATATAATGAATATAATTCTTCCCAAAGACGATAATTTGTTCAACACATTGTTCATGTTGATTTTAGTTAGACTATGAAGATCAATTCCTGCCAGTTCGCAAATAGGATATTGATATTGTAATGGCATTGTTTGCTGTAACTAAGCAAGAGGCTTTGGTAATGTAACTAAGCCAAGAAGCATCAGTAATGTAACTAAGTAAGAAGTTTTGATAAACATAAACTAAGACAAGAGGCTTTCGAAACTAAGCTAAAAGCTTTTGTAACGATACCTAAGCCATATATTAATAAATACAAATTCCTTTTTTATTTCAATAACAAATTATATACTGCATTTCGATATGTAGTAAATAATTAAATAATGGATACTGTTTACGTCTAATATAATTCTGCCTGAAAGATCACAATTTATACTTGTAAATTGCTTTCGATATAAATGTGGCAAGTCTTTGTAGATCATTTTTTGAATTAATGAATTTGTTGATCAAATTATAAAAGAAAATCTTATATTTTGCAATGAATACATATTTATGTTACTATATACGAAATACTGCATTTCAATTGTATTACATCTATTTCATGCTAAGTCTATAGTTGATTTTCTATAAGATTTTTCCAAATAAAGTTCAAACCAAGGAAAAGGTGTAGTCAATTAACAAAATTTTAGCTCGGTAAATTTTACTTTCTTTCAATCGTTCGAAATCGAAAAATTAAAAAAAAATTTATAACGTATTTTATAGAATTCATAGTATATAGTGTATTATTGTAAAATAATAGTAAAATTTAATCGATTACTTCAATTGTTCTCGTAAAATATAGTCAAATAGATTAATCTTTAAAGATGATGTTGAATCAACAAGTCAAGATTATATTTCAAACTTCAGATCCAAGATCAGATAAAAATGTATTAGAGGACGAATTTAAAACATTGATGTAAAAAGTCCGGTTAAACAAAAAGTGTCAAAATGTTCAAACTAATTAATTTTTTTTTTCCTTTTAGATAGGGGCTTTTTGCATTAAAATCTATTTATTGCTTTCAATTTGTGATAAACAATCATAAGAAATTTTTTGAAAAGGAATATGTTATCGAATTTAATAGCATATTAGTGAATAAGTGATGCATTTCTTTTGGAAGTTTATGAACAGTACAAAATTGATGGAAAAGATAAAGTTTGAATAACGCTTTTAATGATTTGAAAATGTAAATATTTATATAATAATTATATTTGGCATATTATTTTACAAGAATATACACGGTTCTTGGTCAGTTCATGAATATTATTAAAGGAGTATCTGTATATTTTTAATGATACATTAGTCAAAGAAAGAAATTTACAAATTCAAGTTAGATAAAGCATCAAAATTAATACTTATTCTTAAATAAATTGTTTCAGCTTCCCACGTTAGAATATAATAATATTTCTATGGATGTGAGGTATTTATTAGTTTTAAAAGATAGTTCAGAGCAACAATAATTAATTACTGACTATCAAGAAACTTCTATGCATTTCAGTTGCAAAAAAATAAAACGATTTATTAAAAAAATCTGTTACATATGCATGATGTACACTGAATTTAGAGGTTTTAAAAGACTGAATGTAGCTCAAATTTGTTAGATCAGTAAATTTTTAATGTATTACGTGAATCATCTGATATGGTTAAATAAACTTTGAAAGATTATAATGAAGGATATATGCTTGGCAAAAGTATTGTGTAGAATTTTATATGATAATGAAAAGAGTAAAACTAAAAAGCATTATGAGATGATTGTCAAAGATAACTTTGAACGCGTATAAATCATAAAAAGCTTTGATACAATGCTGCTACACATGTCTTAAAATACTTCACTCACCATGGTACAAATTTTTAAATTGTTTAAAACAGAAATTGCTGATTATTTCAACATCTGATAATTGACATACGTATGACTAATTCAAAATGGAAGGTTTCATAAAAACTATTTCAATCATTTTAAAATTGTATTTAAACAGTACAAGTCTTTTTGAAATTCAAAGGTTATAATGAATATTTAAAATGAGTTATCTTTTAAGATGTTTACTTGAATTAAATAGATTGCTATCCAAAGATTGCATTTTGGATAGTTGATATCCATAAGTTAAGGAAAATAATAATAGGAAGGATTCACACAATATATGGAATTAGCTATTTTTTCATTAAAGATAAATTTCATCATTTGAAAACAATAAGTCATATTTTAGATTCAAGTTTTAATACTTCCTTCTGATTACTTAATATTTTCAAAGATTTAGTGAATCTGAGATTAAATAGAGTTTTTCAAATAAATGATAAAAATAATCAAAGTTTTGAAAATATCTTATAAGAATTTAAATTAAAATGAATAAATAATAAAATCATAAGTTTTAATAAATCTTCTAAATCTATTACATAATAATACGAAAAATTAAACTTTTTAGCCCAAAAAATAAATTATATTGTCTACAAGATTTACAATAATTAAACAAAAAATAATATTCTAATTATTATAAAATATTAAAGGCTTTATTTCTGTATATGTAAAAGGTAATCTTTTTATACGAATCAAAACTTTCAATTTTATTATTAAAATCTCTAACCTTTACCAGAAGTTATATTAATAATATATATACTTATTTATTTAATCTATTATCTATATCGGCTAGTTCAGATTAACTATTTGATTACTGATCTACATTTGGTCCCTAAAAAACAAAGTTGGTGAATCAGTTGAGGTTGTGAAATGTCATGATTTATTCCTTTTCATGATGAATTATTTCTTGTAAAATTAAGGTATTCAGTATAGGATCAAAATAATACCCTATATAATTGCTTAGAAAATATTGGTTCAAGTATGTTAATTTTCTTTCAAAAAACTTTTGCAGGAATTTGAAACTGTTTAATATATGGAATTAAAGCAAATATCTAATGAAGTCGACATTTTGAAGACCCCATTTGAAAATATAATTCCAAATTTTAAATTCTCCCATTTCAAGTTCATCCTTTCTTAAAAAACTTGTAACTTGATCCTTTCTAATAATGAAAATTTTGAAGACAAAAGAATTTTTGATTTTTATCAATCATTTTTAAACTATGATTCCTTAAGTTTTTAAAAGTTTCATATTCAAATAAGGTTTGAAGAATTTCAACAACTTCATTACTTGAATTACTTAACTTTAACTTTTAAAGTTTAATATTGTAGCCATAACCAAAAGTTTTAACTTTATGTTTTATTTAAATCATATAATTTAACAATTTCAGATACAAAACTTTAAGATTAAATTAAGATCTCTGAAGAAACGTTATTATTTCCTTTTTTGCAGTTTCTAAATTAATGAATTTGTAAGATATTCTTTTATATTTTATCCTTCATCAGCCTGAATAATTACATTATAATAATCTCCATCAGAAAGAAGTTCTCTGATATAATCTGACAAAAAATTTGCTGTTATGGTTTTATAAAAGTGGAGAAATTTATAACTTATTCTATAAAGATTGGTAAAGCTACCCTTGAATTATTTTATTACAAAAATAAAATTTGTAAATGAAATAATAATTTTCTTTACAAATAATTTTTTTTTAGTATTCTTGTTGTTAATCCAAATTGTGATCAAAAATATCGCTGTGTTATAAATAAATCTTGAAACTTAAATTGAAGCTTGAGAAATAATTAATCGTATTATTATTAATCAATTTTACTTTTTTGAATCGATTCAAATCCCTATTATGCATCTTCTTAGAAATGGTATTTGCTGAAAAGTAATCATTAAATTATATTATAAAAAATGTTTTAAATATCTTACGATTGATGAATTATCATCAGGCCATCTAGCGACTAGTCTATAATTAGAAATTACTAATATTATTCAAAAATCATTTGGGATCGCTTATTAAAACATCTCTAAATTTTCTATAGTAAATATTATTTTTTAATATCAGATTTTATTTTTATTAAATAAAAAAAAGATCATATATATAATATTTTGCTTTAATCAAACTTTCTTAATAATTATTTTATTTTTATGCAAAATGAATAAAAAAAAGTTAAAAATTAGATCGTCATGACCATTTCATAATCACATTATGTATCATATTTGTAACTCGATTTTAATATTATATTTACAGTAAAATCTTTAAGAATAAATTGAAAATATTTTATTAAAAATTATAATGGATAAAGTATCAAAATTTAGAAGTTTTTTTTTTAACAATATTGACTCAGCTATCAGACTTCATAAAATAGAATTAGAAAATAATAAAATTCATTCCTTTTAATTATATTCATAGAAATAAATCAATTAATTCAAGTTTAAAATACTTTATTGGGTCAATACTTCAAGTTCATTTATTTTTGCATTTATATTTATAAAGTATAATTCTAATGATTTGTCATTATTAACTCTATGTATTGCCTTTTTGGAAATAGCCAAATGGATTGTAAAGAGTATATAGGTTAGAGACCTGTATAAATCCAAATTTTTGAAGCTAGACTTAATTATAATTATTGGCGATACAAAATTAACAATTTATCATTTATTTTTATTTAACAAATTACAAAAAAAAACAATATGTATTTTTTTTTTTTTTACAATTTTTTAACAAATTATTATTATAATAAACAAACAAAATAATTATTATATAATACCAAAATGATACAACCTGTTTATAAATAATATGAAATTAATTAGCAACAATAAAATATTTCATTATACAATCATTGGCAGCTAAATTTTAATTACAGCTAATTTCAAAAGTTGCAAGACATGTAAATTTTAGTTTATCAGCACTGTCAGATTGCGGTGCCAATTATTCAATTTGAAGATTCAATTTATTTTACTTATTAAATATTATATTGGAATATACATTAATTCAATGTTTAGAAAACTTTTCACAGAATATGTATCTAATTCGGTAATAGTTAACAAGGTAGATATATTCAAAAGATGTCTAATTAGCATGAAAATATTTGGATCTTTTAGTTCACCACACCATATAAATGTTATTTATTTTAGTTAAGTTCATTAATCATGATAGAAAAATTGTCAATATCTATTCTAGTCAAATTTAATACTTTTTAGTACATAATATTTTTATCAACCAATAATTTGATATATAAATTCACCTTTATTAGATAGTATTAACCTGCAAAATCATCTTCAATTTAGTATTATTTTAGTATTGACAATGATGATTTTAATTCCAAATACTTAAAGGAAAGAAAATGAGCTTTTGAATATGATAATTATTCTTTTTACAAATTAAAAACTTTAATAATCTTATATTATATTTATCAAAAATTCCAATTTGCAAAAACTTTTTAAATTGAAAAAACCTCATAATCGAATCTTGAATAAAAGGTTTAAAATAATTTTAAGATTTGGTCACAATATTATTTTGATAAACTATAATTTAGTTTTGATATAAATTATAAATAAATTGCAAAGTTTTATTTAATTTTTATTCAATAAATAGTAAAGATTTATTTAATAAATTGTAAAAAAATTGTAAAATGTATTATTTGAAATCACAAATAAATTGTAAAGTGTTTTCAAAGTATTCTTAACTGATTGTAAAGTTATATTAAATTCTATTTGAAAATAATATTTATAACTAATATTAAACAATCTTGTAAAAAACAACAATAATGAAAGCAAAATAAAGGTCATTTATTGATGATAAATATTGCTTTTATAATGCTATAATCTTCTTCTTTTTAAGTTTGATCAATACAATATCACTGATATGTAAATGGTATAGAACAGTATAGTATTACTATTTTTTTTATAATAGGAAACTTGCGTATCCAAAGAATAATATTATACCATCAAGAATTGCAGAATTATTTTCTAAATTATCATAAGCTAACTTCAATTCTATTTGAACGTTTAATAATAATAATGGTTCAATATCTTTTTGAAGAACCTGCTTCTTTAATAATATATTAAATCTGAAAAGAAACTTTAAATAAATATAATTAAAGTTAGTTTGCGTTAAATAAATATTAATTAATATTAAATAAATGCATTGTTAAAAAAAAAATATTGTTTTGATAAATAAAAAAATAAATAAATTTATTGTATTAAATCTCACTTGCATTATCATTAATATTAATTATATAAATCAATCACCCATCAAGCATTTCAAATGTTTGAAAAGACCATAAATCCATTATTTGATATAGAAAACTATAAGTCTATCTGCTATCTAATAAATTTCATATTGTGAATAATATAGTTTAATACTTTAGTAAATTTAGGCTTACATTTTTTAAATTTGTTCATTATATAATATTTTAATATCCTATGAATTATTTTTTTAGTACTAACGTTTATATTTAATAAGATCGCATAATTCTTTGCATATAAAAACAAATAAAAGTTAATATGCAGATTCAGTAAATTTTCAAAGTTTTAAATGCCTATATAAATAAATAAAATTATTAGTATTAGCTGTAAAATATTTATAAATATAATAATTGAATAAATTGTAATAAATTAGTTAATAGAATTCTAAAATACACATTTATAGACAAACTTTTTTTGACAAATTATATATAGTGGTCAAAAAAAGTAATCAGAAAAAAATACATCGCAATAAAATGTAAATTTTTTATCGTATTATTAAGCTAATCAAGTTGAAATTTCACGTGATGATATATTGATCATAATAATAAATGATCGATATATTTGTTTATTTATTTAGTTTTACCTGCCAAGTTTTTTAGTAATTATACCAAATGTTATACTTGAGCAACGTCATACAATTGTAAGCACTTTATGGAGCAATGGCATTCATAATGCTAAAACTTTGCATAAATTATTCTCTATCCCACATTCTACGATATATATGACTATGTTAAAATACTTAAAAATGGTAACACTTTAAATCCTTTACCTCGCTCCAGTAGACCAAAGAAACTTTCTCCTAAAAACATCATTTTCTTGGTCATCTCATTTCAGCAAATAGATATTACACATATACTGAACTTGCGAACATTTTGAACGAAAATTATACCAACCTCAGTAACTAATCAGACCGTTGTTAGTAATAATCCGTTTACGTCATTAGATGACTGTACCAATTAATGTCACCAATGATCACTAGGAAAATCGTGATCATCATTTTCACTAATTTCATTACTATCATGATTATTATTGTGATATTCATTTTCTTTATTTTATTTATTATCATGTTTATCATTATTTTATTTAATATATTTATTTTCATAGTTATATTTAATTTCACTATTATTTTTATTATCTCTATCTTATAATTGTATTTTATATAAATATTCTATATTGTCGCCTTAACAAACTAACAAGTTTCAATCGTACAATTAATAAAGTATAATCTTAACAGCATAAAAAACTTTATCTTTGTCAATATCTATTTCCTTAAAAATATAAATCATCAATAAAGATGACCTGACCCTTCAACTTAAATAAATTCGTGTTTATTTCTTTCATAGTTTACTACTTAAACTCCCTGTTAGCAAATAAGCTTTGTTATCCTAACGACGTAGTGTTTAGGCTTAACACTGTGCTTAATGAACTTAATAATCTTAATTACTTTAGTACTATTCCCAAAACTATATCCTTACTAACTGACCAATAAAAGCAGCTTAGAGTAGAATTTGCTATAAAATACAGAAGACAAAATTGGAATAAGGTGATTTTTTCCGATAAAAACAGATTCCAGATGTTTCAAAATACTCAGACAGTCTTCCATAAAGTCAGTACACAGCCTTCACACAAACATATGGTAAAATATCTATACAAAGTTCATGCATAGGGTGCCTTTTCAGCAAAAGGTCCAATTGGCTTTCTTTTTTTTACAGAAATAATGGATGGGTGTTTTTACCAAGAAATTTTGACAGAAAACCTATTTTAAAATGCAAATTCTATCATGAGAAAGTGTTAGATATTCTAACAGAACAATGATTCAAAGCATACAGCCAAGAAAACTAAGAAACTTCTTTCAGAACATTGTCTAAAGTTATTGAATTGGCCTTCGAACAGCTCAGACCTCAACCTGATCAAAAATTTATGGTTGATTTTGAAGGGTGTGTAGAGAAAAGGTTAACAAACTGGTTCTTAAAAAAAACCAGTTACTGTAGATGTTTTTTGTGAAATAATTCAAGAGGAATGGGAGAGAATTGAACCAGAACGTTTTTAATTTAGTTCGTAGTATAAAATCGAGGTTAGATCTAGTAATTAAAGGTGATAGTAATAAGATACCCTATTGAGTGTCTTTAAGTAAACTTGTTTATGGAATCGTAAAGAATATGTGTATAAATTTGTATGTGTTCATAATGCTTATTTATTTTCTAATTAATAAAAATATAATTCTGATTACTTTTTTGACCACTGTATAATTCACGATCAAAAGTATTAGATCACGTGATTTTTATTATACTAATTAGTGTAATTTTGCTAATTATAACTTGTGATCAAATGCATAAAAATGAGTCAATATTTTTTTGCATAGCTATGAACTTATTGTATTCGAATATAATTTTTTTAAAATGCTCAAAATAAAGATGGTCCCCATAATTATTTTTAAATTTCAATTGAGTTGCAACTTAATTGTGCCATAAGAAAATTTAATTGTGCTATAAGTTGCAACTCAATTACGCCATTTTTTTTAATTGCGGTGATCATCTTTAGCTCAAAATCTGAGAACTTTTTGAATTTGTGTAAAGTGAAATAATTGGCCTTTAGAAAAGTAATCATATTGAGCGAGATATTGTAAATATTCTTGATCATCCTAAGTTAACCATTCATAATATTATTGAAAAATATAAAACTAAGTACCAAATTTCCAATGCTCTTAGGTCTGGCAGACCACCTAAATTAATAGAGAGAAATGTTAGATATCTTGTAAAAACTGTTAAAAAGAATAGACAACAATTCTTAGATGAAATTACAGAAAATTCAATCAGATATCAATAGTTTCAGTGAGTTCTAGTACTATAAAGTGTAATTTATATAATGAAGATTTTTATGGTCATGCTGAAAAAAGAAAATCTTTGGTATTTGAAATAAATCGTAAAAAAAGGTTAAAGTAATATTGTACTAGAAAAGATTGAAAATCTGAATGGGATACAATAATATAAAGTAATGAATCTTGCTATTTATTATTTTAAAATGATGCTCATCACTAAGTTTGATGTCATCCTCATGAAAATATAATATAAATTGTTTAATTCCTATAATAAAGTCAGGAAATTAAAACATTATAGTGTGAAGATGTTTTACTAAAAATAAGATTGGCCTTTTAATTCAAGTTTCTGATAGAATAACAGATTCTGTATATATTAATATTTTAAATAATAATCTTTTACCCTTTATTGATGAGTTAGAAACTAATTTAAATTATATTTTTCAAGATGATAATGCTTCTATTCATTAGGCAAAAGTATTTAAGGAATGGAAAGAAAAAAATGAAATAATCAATATTTTATGATCTGCACGATCATTTGATTTTAATCCAATTGAGCATCTGTGAGATGTTTTTGAAAGAAAGATCTGTAAACATAAGCTACATCCAAAAAATCTTAATGAATTAATAGTTATTTTAGAAGAAAAGTGATATGAAATTAAACTAGAAATTATAGAAAATTTAGTAGAAAGTATATTAAGAAGAATTCAAGCTGTAATAGATAGTAATAGCAATCCAACTAAATATTAATTTTATAAATAAAAAATTCATATTTTTATGAATAAAATAAAAAAAAATTATTCAAATTCACTTATTAATTTTTTTTATAATTAAAAAATTAAATTGGTCATAAATTTAAAATTGCAATAACTTTTTTTGGTCTAATACTTTTTGCCAAAGAGTGTACATATCAAAATGCAGTCACATAATCTCATTTTTTTTATTTAAATTTAATTATTATTGTTCTTAATTCATATTCTATTTGTAATAAATACTATATTATATTAGCAAAATATACACTAGTCAAAATAGTCCAAATCGGCTAAAAATCAGATGGCCGATTTTAGGCCAATTTTGATACTATTTATGGCTGATTTGCCATATTTTCCAATCAGCACAAACAGGTGCTGATAGACGCCGATCAACCCCAATCAGACATGGCCATTCAGAACTTAAATTCAACCATAAATCAGCCTAAAACTAGCCTTAATTTGGCAATAATTCAGACGTCGATAGACGCCGATTGACTCCAATCAGACATAGCCATTCAGATTAAATTCAACCATAAATCAGCCTAAAATTGACCTTAATTCAGCAT
>CAJVPQ010002511.1:0-13616 GCA_910591825.1 Funneliformis caledonium
ATTGAATTCAGCATGGGTTTCAGAAAAAATGTTATTAAATAATGTATGGGATGGTTGAGACATGTTGTTATTTTATTAAAGAATACTTTTAAATTTTTTTAAAGTTATCTAGATCAGCGTTTAAACACATATGCTAATAATCCTAAAAATATGCTTGATTTAGCATTAAACCGTATAAGAAAAATAATCGTACTAGATAGATATTTATCAAGGAATACTCAAGAACTTCTTACAGATAAACACTTAGTTAAATAAACAGTTAATAACCATTTTTAAAGAGCGGCAGATATCACAGGACTCTAAACAATCTATATTTATTTATCAAGATATATTAATATTATTTAAATTATTTAATCGTGATTTTTTAAAATAAAGAAAAAATACAATATTTAATAAATGAAATTCCAAAATAAGAAAATTCCTATAAAACAATTGGTGCATAAATGAATTTCTTAATTGAAATTATAATTATTGCGGAAAGCTGCGAACTACAAAAATTTTGAAACTCGCAAAAAAATATTGCGCCTTTATCTGCGAAACTCTTAGAGAATCGCAAATTTCTTTGCAAAATCTCTTAGAGAATCACAATTTTTTTGCGAAATCTCTTAGAGATTTGCCATTATCTGCGAAACTCTTAGAGAATCACAAATTTTTTGCGAAATCTCTTAGAGATTTGCCTTTATCTGCGAAACTCTTAGAGAATCGCAAATTTTTTGCGAAATCTCTTAGAGATTCACTTTTATCTGCGAAACTCTTAGAGAATCGCAAATTTTTTTGCAAAATTTTTTAGAGATTTGCAATTATCTGCGTAACTCTTAGAGAATTGCAAATTTCTTTGCAAAATCTTTTAGAGATTCGCAAAACTATAAATAATCTTAAATTATGAGTCGCATGATTATACATCAACTCATGAATTAGGTAGTTTTAAATCTATAAATAGATATGCAGTTTTTTATGAATTATTTGAATTATTTAAAAATTTTATTATGTAACCTGTCCTACTTTAATATACCAAAAATGTTCCTCTAGCCACATTATATTAAATGTTCTCATTGGTTCATTTTTTAATTTTTCAGCCGTTTCTCCCTTTCTATTGCAAAGGGCCTATATTATTATAATTAAAGTAATATAATAACCATAACTAGCGGTGACAAAGTTATCGCATACTAATCTAATCTAGTTGATAACTAATAAAAATAACTAATAGTGATAATTTGAATCGAAAAAAATTTTTTGTTCTAATTAGATAAAAATAATTTTTTTGGCTGCTTTTATATTTATCGATCATCGTTTAATAAGTTTTTGAAGTTTTATTTTTTAAAATAAAATGTCTTTAAATTATTGATATTTTGTGCAATAAATTAAGTATTTGAAGTCTCTGAATAATTATATTTCTAGTTGTCTGATAAATACGAAAAATTATGGATGTTTTGGTAAAGTATATGTTATACAATGATAAAGGAATACATATAATTTCTGTAAATATATTTTACTTCATATAAATTTTCTATTCAACTTGTATAAATACAGTATTTTATTTTTAACTACTTAATAAATATAAATTTTATAATTTTTTTTAGGCGATATTTTCAGTTGCATTCTGCATAAGAATTTTTTTCGTAATTAACTGCTCTAGTACTTGTTGATAAAAAATTATAATGTTTTACCAAATCTGCTAGGGAATTTACTTCATCTCTCTATTTTTATTATGGTAATGACAGAAAAACCAAATTTAAACTGGTTTGATTTTTGGTTAGATAAATTCTTAAACTTTTTTTTTTGATTTTTTATTACTATCACGCAAGCTATTGAATATTAAAATAGATGCAAATAAAATCATTGCAAAACTTGTAGGTAAAGATGATTATAATATTAAAATTAGAATTCATTAATGCAAGTATAACATCAAAAAGTTTAGAGATTATTCATGCGTTTTTAGTTCAATAAGAAGATGCAATTAAATATTCAACATTGGTAAATATTTATGAAAGGTTATTTGAAATAAAATATTTTGAAGAAAATTTTAATGAATAGTTGCAATATGTTAATGATGAAGAAATTTATTTTTATTTAACAATTATTTCTAATTATCTATAAGTTTTTTATTTGTGACATATAAATTTAACCAATTAATAATATTTAAAAACCTTTTATAATATTATTTTCTCTTAATGTTATTAGAGAATATTTTTTCTACGTGAAATTCAAGATCATAAAAAATAAAATAAAACAAATATATTTATTTGGTTAAGATAGCAATAAATAATTCTATCAGATACTAGTTTATTAACATTTCTTAAAAGTTCTTTACTATGAAAATATTTAGATAATTGGTTCACCAAACTTATTTAATTCATCATTGCATCTTTATATTGAATATTTATTAAACATTTTATTTCAAAACTTAAATAAATTAATAGGTAATCAAAATATTTATTATTTAAAAAGTATTTTAGAAGTAAATTTTTTTATAAAAAGAACTAAGTAAACAAAGTAGGTATATTTTAGTTATATATATATATTTTTATTTTACATAATTTTTATTTCACCTAAACATGATTTTCTATTAAATAAGCTACTACTAAAATAATAAAATAATAATAAGTTATTTTATCTTAACCAACATTTGATTTATTATTTATACTGTACCTTAAACTTTTTTTTAAAATTTTTTAATTTATTCTATTTAGGATAGTATATTGCACATATGGGTTTTAATAATCCATATTATTAGCGTTAGCATTAAATTTTTAAAAGTTAAACCAAAGAATTTAAAGTATAAAATTTAATAAAAGTATATATAGAAATTAGAATTGAAGTATATCAGTTTTTAAAAAGTGTTAAAAGATTGGTTTGTAAACTTTTGTATATTTATACAAATTAAAAATTAGAGATTTTTTCAAATTTAACTTTATGAATTGCAACCAAAATATTACTAAAATAAATTGACTCAGTTATAAATGAAAATTTTTACTTGTTATCTCATTTTAACTGAGAAATACTTGTAATATATTACTATATGAATTATCAGACAATATTTTTTTTGGATTTTTTATATTACATTTTTGCATATCTAACTAATTTTGAGAAAATAATCAAATAAAATATATTGATATATAATATATCAAACTATTTCACAAAAATTAAAACTACAAGATTTTCATTTTTTTATTATACTTTTTTTTTCTTACTCAATAAAAAATTTTAAATTATTAATTATTACAAAATAAATTAGCAACTCCTCTTATCTAAAAATAAAATTTTTTTATGATGATAGTGTTATTTTAAATATAATTTTACCTGAAAAATAATAATTTTAGCTCAAAGTTCATTCAGATTGGTTTTGATAGATCAATTTTGACCAGAATCATAAAATAAAGTACTGATGTTAAGACAATCAATATATTATTAATAAAGATATTGAATCTGAAGATTTAAAAGATATTTTTGATGAAAATATATTGTAAAAAGAGATTTTAATTGATATAGACAAAAATCTAATAATTAAAAAAAACTTGTTAAATTAAAATATGACATTTCACAAATGATATATCTTTATATAATATATTATTCTTATTATATCATTTACAAGATTAGTAATTATCCAAAGATTCATAATTAGTATAATATATGCATTTTTATCTTAATTTCAAATAATTAGAATTAAAATTTTATGGTATAATGAATAAGAGTAATCCTTGCAAGATCAAATCACAATGTTTATTTAGAAAAATTGGAAAATGAGAAGAAGTATCCAAAGAAAAACAAGAAATTATTAATGAATTTTATGAGGATAAATCATTTATATATCAAGATACTAATTAGGATAAAATATTTTAGCTAAATTTTACTTGAATTGTCGTTAAAAATTGATAATACTCAATTGTATTAATTTTTAACAAACTTATCAAATTTACATAACTATTATATTGCTATAAACTTAACTAATTTGCTTACCTAATTTATTTGATTTCTTAATGAGGCTTTATTATTCTAATATTTTTATAACTAGTTTACTAACTTTATTTAACTCCTTAATAAAAGTTCCTGTATGGCAAGAAAACACAAACAACCACCATTACTCGTTACATCTCAAATTCTAGCCATTATGTTAGTTTTTCCAATCAACTGATTTCTTCTGGTTTGACTAAATTTTCATTGGTTGTTCATCTTAACAATAAAATACTATCGCACTTACACATACATTACATCAAATAGCTGATATTGCCATTAAGAAACACCTCATTACACAATTGAAACATATTAACAAGAATTTATGACTTCGTAAAAAAAGATTAATGTTCTCTCCAGTAATAGAATATAATATTCGCTATTTTTAGTGATATGTAAGAAATGTAACGTAACATTTCTGAGAATATACTAATATTATATTTATTGTAATATTCTTTTATTTTAGGAGCATTGTAAATTTTAAAATAACATGACTCTGGAATAATATATTAGATCAAAAGAAAAAAGTTAGTAATCATTTATTATTCATTTATGCTGATTCTCATATATAATTACTAATCATACTTACCTCACTTGATCATCATAGGTTTATGTCGAGACGAAAGAAACTTTGGTTGATCCTAGAATGCATTATCAGCATTACATCTATCGAACTTTTCTGTAATACACATGATTTATATTTTATGATACTATCATCAATTATAGAAATCAAACGCAGTGTATATTTCTACAAAATATAAATTGAAAGGTAAGTTTTACCTGATAATCTTTTTATTCGCTTTATACAAATATAAATAAAAAAAATTAATAAAAATCTTTACCTTTGTATCAAATATTATCAATAGATCGAATGAAAATGCTATTACCGGAATAGTCTACAAATTAATAATAAAGTTTGTGATTGATGTTCAACTAGATCTTAAGAGCTTTTACATACTGAAAATTTGAATTAAATTGGATTATACTTTTCTTCTCTTCTTTTTTCCTGTACTTTAAACATGTATTTCTCAAAATTATTTGATATAATCTACATATTATTGCACTTTATTTTACTTTATTTCTATTTTTATATTAGATTCTTTTTCTCTCAATATTCGATCATGTTGTTCTAAGCTTATTACATATTTGCATAAAACTAGTTCTAACATCTGTTGTAGTCTGTATGATGCGTTTATCGTATAGTAATTGATCCTGTTCTTATTTATTTATATTCATCTTATTTATATTCATATCTAAACTTTAGTGTTTGATTATATTAGTTCTCAGATTACAATTAAAATTAGTCACTTATGTATCAAAGTATATGAGATTCAATTCCTCATATGATTATCATTAATTCTTCAATAAAAATTTCTTTATATATTCATCATATATCACATGATCAAAAATAATTTAATTAATTTTCAAAATAAAAATTACATTTTATTCCTAAAAATTCTTGAATTCAAAGTGTTTCATATTACATTTCTTGAAATTAAATATAAATAATTATATTTCTTTAATTATCTTAGAATCTAGTAATCTGTTTAGAATAAAATTTATATTATTGTAAAGCTCTCAACTTAATGAACATGTTAATATTATTTTTATGAAATTTCAAGTAGATCACAAAAAAATTACATCTAAGACTTTTGTTTTAATCTATTATTTTGTAAAAATATTTGAAAATTATAATTGTATGATATAAATTAGACTTAAAATTCTTTTTTCTTTTATTTTTTTATTAATATTCTACTTTTTAAATGCTTTATATTCATTAGAATGTGTTTTTAAATATTCAAAATCATTTGCTGTTTATTGATATAATTGTAAGTAATTAAATACTAATATTTTTCAAACTTAATTTTTAATTTCATTTTCTTATCAACTAATTTTAATTTTAATTTTCTATTTCAAAAATTCTTTCATAACAAATGTAGAAATTATTTAATTTAATATATTGCAATTTATAAAATTAAATCTCTTTTTTTTAATATTATGTATTATATTTTTATTAAAATACTAAAGTGGTTATTATTACAACAAAAAAAATTAGATTTAGCAACTCAAAAATTATAATTATATAAGATGTTATTGATTGACTTTATATAGTTACTTATAGTTTATTAATTAGTAAAAATATATAAAAAGCTAACAAGCTGATTAAGAATATATAATGTGCAAAAAATTAAAAAACAAAGAATTTTTTCAAAATTAGATTTTATACTTTAAACTAAATAATTAACAAAATATTTTATTAAGTAAATAGTTAGCTAATATATTATTAAAAAATATAGTTTAATTATCTATTAAAAATTTATAAAATTATCTAATTCTTGATTATGCAATACTTTTGTCCTTCTTCGGTAGTTTAAAAAATTTTAATAAATATTTATATTAGTTTATTTTTTTTTCCTGATTTATTTCTTCTTTTACATTATTTTTTCAAGAGTTAAACTCTAATCAATTATATAGAATTTGTTTCTTTTAAAATTTTTTTTTGTATTTTCTTTTTTAGATATTTTATTAAATAATACTATTTTGTATTATATATCATGAGATTTATTTTTAATATATATTTTAATTAATAATTTGTATTTTAATTTATTAAAATATTTTAACAAAAATATTATATATTTATATATTTAACTTACAAATTCGTTTGCTTGTTCTTTTTACATCAATCAATTTATTTTTTTTAGATGAGTAGTTTGTTGCTCAATTTTTTCAAATTTTTATATATCTTACTAGTTTATTAGCAGTACACTATATATTAAATCAATGTATTTTAGTAAAAATTATCATTTGTCAATATTAATCTTTTCTTCAAATAAGTTAATTATGATTTAAAATTAGGAAAATAGTAACTATGACTTAAATCTAATCAATTTAATATGATATTAGTTAGTTTCATATGGTTAATAAGAATAAAATTATAAGTTTTTATGTTTATAAATATTAAGATTTATTATTATTCAATATATATTAAATTTAATGTTAGAATCTGTAATCATGTAATTATATTTATTTTCAAGATTTTTCATATTCTATTTATAATAAAATATAATTAAAGAAGATCAATTATAATATTTAAGATACTATTGATAATAATAATAAATAATATATAATAATAATATTATTATTAAATAATAATAATAATTATTATATCAGTTTTGTCAGTTTTATATAATCTATCAGTTCTGGTTTCAACATTTAACTCATAAGTTTAACCTCTAATCTGTAAGTCTAACATTTAATTTGTAAGTCTAACTTTTAAGTTAGAATATTTAAACTTATACAATTGTATAATTTTGTATTTTAAGGGTAACATTTTACATATAAAATATATTAATTTTTGTAAGAATTTTTTATTTTTATATTTTTGCATGATTTATGTAATAAACTTTAATATTTTAATTATTATTTTTAATTTTTTCTCTAATAATTATTATAACATCTGAACAGTTATCTAAAAATCCTAATTATAAAAAGCATTTTTGATTAGAAAATAAAACTTTATATTATAACTTTTATAATTATATAATAAATATGATAAAAATCTATTATTAATAATTACATAACAATACTATTTTATAAAAAAGGAAGAGAAAGGTAAAGAATAATATTGCATCTTTACAAACTACAATTTCTGCTATATAAAAAGTTAAATTAAAAAAGTCTAAAATAACCTTATATATTATTAAAACATTTATAAAAGTTAATATACTACTTGAAAAATTGATAAACTTAGATCTTTTTTAAAAATATTATTATAATGATAAATATTTTTTATTTTTTTATTAAATTATAAATACTTTGCAATTTATAGTAATTTTTTAATTATTTATATGGTTCAGTATAAAAATATTTATATCTCAAAAAATTGTTTATAGAAAAATTTTTATTAAAGTAAACTTTTTTTTTTTATTTATTTAAATTATATTAGTATATATTTAGAAATATAAAAATAAAAATATTAGATTAAGTTATACATTACTTTTAAAATTCTTATGATCATTAAAATTTTTATTAGTTAATTACATGTTCTTATTATTTGATTAAATTTAAAAGTAATTCTTTGTTGAGCCAGCTTAAATCAATAAAGAAAAAAATAGTAAAATTAATTTGGGATTCAGATTCTTCTCGATGAGAAGATTCTAACAAGTCTAAAATCATAAAATTCTGATCACTGGCTGCAGAGAAATTAATTGTTAAAAATCAATATTGTATAAATATTTTTTATATAAATGATGTCAAACTTCAACGATCAATTTCTCTGTAACTAGTAATCAGAATTTTATGATTTTAGGCTTGTTGGAATCGTCTCATTAAGAAAAATTCGAATATAATAATTAAAAATTTATTAGAATTTATTTAATTTGTTTGTATAAACTTATATATATTTTATAGTAAAAAAATAAAATTATTAAACTTTAAAACTTGATTTCTTAATAACTACTAATTCAATTTAGTTAAAATTTAAACATATATTTATTGTATATAAAACTATATACTTGTATAATATAAACTCATAAAATTGCCTATATTATGAAAAATATCAAAATTTATTTCTTTAATAAAAAATTTATTTATTTTTTTTTAAAAAAATTCAAAAATTTTCTTTATTAAATTTTATATTAAAAATATAAAAGTAATAAAAAAATTATATAAAAAAATAAATTGAAGTATATTCTATATTATATAAAAAATTTATAAATATATTATTAAAATTTAAGAAATTTTATATATAGAAAAATTAAATTTTTTTTTAAAATACATATCTTTTTGCATCTGATTATAATTGTATAAAAGGAAATGCTATTATTATGTAAAAGATATTTTTTAATTATTTGTAAAGAAAATAAAAGGTTAAAAATTAAACTGATAAATCAAAAATTTCAGTTATTATAAATGAAATTATAAATAATTATGAAAGAAATATATTCAATATATTATTTAGTAAATAAAATTAATAAATAAAATTATTTAAAAGAGTAAATCATATTATAATATAATCTTTTGTTAATATAATTATTATATAAAAAAAGCATATATAAATATTTTATATCTTCAATTATAATACCTATCTTGTACCCTAAGTAAAAATAAGTTTGTGCAATTAGTTTTTGAATATTATGAAAAATTATACATAATAAATTTAATTAATTTTAGTACTATGTATTAAATATAGATCACTAACTTTTCTTGTTCAAAAGATGGGTAAAAATTTAGAATTTATTATTTTTGAATGTGAACAAATAATTGGACTATATAAAGGTGATCATAAAAAGCAGAAATTAGTCAAATTCTTAATATTTCAGAGTCTACAATTAGAAGAATAATCAAATAATATAGAAATTCAGATATATCTTCAAGTAAAAAATAAAGTGATTGATCTTTATTACTTGATAAATAATGGTTGTAAAGTTTTAAAGAAAATTATCACTAAAAATAATAAGTCATCAGCTGTTAAAATACAGAAAACATTTTTAGAAATAATTGGTCAAAAAGTTTATATTAAGACATTTCGTAAAAATCTGCATAAAATTAGATTTAACTTATATTGAACTGCTATAAAGCTATTTTTAATTGAAAATTAATGCCAAAGATGGTTAGAATGATGTATAGATAAACAAAATTAGTCTGTATAATAATGAAGAATATTATTTAAAATAATGAGTTAAGATATATACTTTTTGTAGTGATAGTTCTTGTCAAAACTGGTGTGAACTAGAAGCTTAATACAATATTAAAAATTTAAATCCTTTTATTAAATACAATAGTAGTAGAATTATAGTATAAGATATTTTTTAAGTAAAGATTTAGATTTATTAATAAGATAGAAAGGATCTGTTATTATTATATTAATATTTTAAATAGTAATTTGTTACCTTTTATTTACTCAAAATTTAATAATTTATTTTACAAATTTTAATATGACAATACCTTAATTCATATAGCTAAAGATGTTAAAAAATAGATTTTATAAAAAAAATTAAGATGTTACCAGTTTAGCCTACTCAATTATCAGATTTAAATTCAATTAAGTACTTTTGAAACTATCTCAATCATTACTTGTATAACTATTCTAATCTTTTCAAAAATCTTGTAGAATTAGAATTTTAATTTAAAGATTAGAATTAACTAAAAATTTATTAACCAGTTAATAATTAGTTAAAATATTTATTAACTAGTTAATTAACTGATTAAAATTAACTTTGGCCAGTACTATAAATTTATTCAGAGTTAGACAATATTTTGCAATCATAAAAATCTTAATTCTAGCTAAAGATTGAATTTTGGCTAAATTTAAATTCATCTATTTTAACTAGTTAAAAAAATTTTTTAACCGGTTAACATGTTAATCATTTTAACGGTTAATTAACCAGTTAAAAATTAACCAATTCTAATCTCTAATTCAATTAAAAGAAGAATAGAAATAAATCCTAAAGATGTTATATGAAATTAATAGATAGTATATCTTAAAAAATAGAAGCATGTATTGTTAATAATAATTGATTAACAAATTATTAATTTTTAATTGATAATAATTTTTTTTATTTTTTAAAAAACTGCATAAACTTATTTTTACCAGGTGTATATTTTTATAATTTTATAGGTAAATTATGAGTACTTTAAATTATTAGATATAATAGTAAAAAATATTAATGTATTATTTATATATTTTGTAATAAGAAAAGGAAATAGAGAAAATATTTAACTTTAAATTCTATTTTTTAGACAATTTTTTATTTGATTTAGAAGAAAATATATAAATTATATTATTATTTTATTACTTCTACCTATAAAAACTAGATAAATTCATGATTTAAATTCATAATTTAGTAAGATAGTTATTTTAAATATTTTGTCATATTTATATTCAAAAATTAAAAATTGATAAAAGTAAAGTAATAAAGAAATTGATTAATATTTTTAAAGATTTAAATTATTAATTTATATAAAATTATTAATTAAATTTATTTCTTTTAATACATAAATGTATAATTTTATTAAAATTATTTATTTCATTTTTATATTCTTTAACTTATTTATATTAAATTAAAATTATTTTTAGGTTAATTTAAATGTAAAAAATTTTTAAAATAAGAAATTTGACTATTGCTCTTTTTATTACTTCAAGAATAGATCAAATAGGTATATTTTTTATAAAATAAAGTTAATAATCTATTATTAATATAGAAATATCACAATTATTATTATTAAAGTCAGTTTTTAAAAGTACTTATAAGTAATAAGTAATATAAAATAATCAAATAGTAAGCAGAATATTGATTTTTATTATTAATTTAAAGAATAGAATATTAAATAAAAAAATAAAAGAAAAAAGAATTTTAAGTCTAATTTATATCATATAATTATATTACATCATTAATTTTCACAAAATAATAGATTAAAACAAAAGTTTTAGATGTAATTTTTTTGTGATCTACTGATTGGAATTTCGTAAAAATAATATTAACATGTTCATCAAGTTGAGAGCTTTACAATAATATAAATTTTTATTCTAAATAGATTACTGGATTCTAAGATAATTAAAGAAATGTAATTATTTATATTTAATTTCAAGAAATGTAATATGAAACACTTTGAATTCAAGAATTTTTGGAAATAAAATGTAATTTTTATTTTGAAAATTAATTAAATTATTTTTGATCATGTGATATATGATGAATATATAAAGAAATTTTTATTGAAGAATTAATGATGATCATGTGAGGAATTGAACCTCATACACTTTGATGCATAAGTGACTAATTTGAATCGTAATCCGAGTACTGGTATAACCAAACGCCAAAGTTTAGACATGAATATGAACAAGGTGGATATAAATAAATAAGAACAGGACCAATTCCTATACGATGGACGCATCATACAGACTACAACAGATGTTAGAACCAGTTTTATGCAAATATGTGATAAGCCTAGGACAACATGATCGAATACTGAGAGAAAAAGAATCTAATATAGAAATAGAAATAAAGTAAAATAAAGTGCAATAATATGTAGTTTATATCGAATAATTTTGAGAAATACATGTTTAAAATACAGGAAAAAAGAAGAGAAGAAAAGTATAATACAATTTAATTTAAATTTTCAGCATGTAGAAGCTCTTAAGATCTAGCTGAGCATCAACCACAAACCTTATTATTAATTTGTAGACTATTCCGGCGACGGCATTCTCGTTAGATCGATTGATGATATTTGATGCAAAGGTAAAGATTTTATTAATTTTTTTTGTTTATATTTGCATGAAGCGAATAAAAAGATTATCAGGTGAAACTTACCTTCCTTTTTATGTTTTGTAGAAATATACACCGCGTTTGATTCCTAGAATCGATGATAGCATCACGAAATATGGATCATGTGTATTACGGGAAAGTTCGATGGACGTGATGCTGATAATGCATTCCAGGATCAACCAAAGTTCCTTTCGTCTCGACACAAACCCGTGATGATCAAGTGAGGTAAGTATGATTAGTAAATGATTACTAACTTCCCTCTTTCGATCTAATATATCATTCCAGAGTCATGTTATTTTAAAATTTACAATGTCCCTAAAATGAAAGGATATTACAATAAATATAATATTAGTATATCCTCAGAAATGCCACGTCACATTCCTTACGCATCGCTGAGAATAGCGAATATTATATTCTATTACTGAAGAGAACGGTAATCTTTTTTTTGCGGAGTCGTAAATTCTTGTCAGCACGTTCCAATTGTGTGATGAGGTGTTTCTTAACGGCAATATCAGCTATTTGATGCAATGTACGTGTGAGTGCGATGGCATTTTGTTGTTAAGATGAACAACCAGTGAAAATTTGGTTGAACCAGAAGAAATCGGTTGATTGGAGAAACTAACATAATGGCTAGAGTTTGAGGTGTGACGAGTAGTGGTGGTTGTTTGTGTTTTCTTGCCATGCAGGAACTTCAATTGTTTGAATTACTTTCTCTTCTCCCATTTTTAGGAAATTATAAAAAATTCACAATATAACAAAAAGAGCGTCATACGGTACTTTATAAGAATTCTCTACTTCATATTTAACTTTTAACTATGAAAATATTCTTTATCTTTATTTTACTCATAAAAATTAATTAAAGAAATTTTTTTTTTTTTAAATATAAAAAATATATTTGAATTAAAATTAAAAAGGATTATTGTGTAATAAAAAAATATATAAAATTTTAAAGTTAAATAAAATATTTTTTTTTAAATTAATTATTGAGTGGCAATAGCTCAGTGGTTTGGAACGCGAAATCCTTTATCGACAGGGTTCCGGGTTCGATTCCATATGTGTTCATTGTTACTCAATATAAAGTATGAGATTTATAGGGAGATGATTCCCCATGTCATAGCACAGCGATAGGGCGAATATCCCCATATTAGATTTCAAACTTTCCTCATTCTTTTTAATAATGTATAGCTAAACTAATATTAATTTTTATTATATCCCAGATAGTAAAAAAAAAATATTACAATATATGAAAAAAAAATTGAAATGAATTATTCTTGACTACTGAAATAATCAGCCAAGCTTTTGTAAATTGGTGACTGTTGGTTGAGATGATGATGAAAAATGTAATTTTACATTTAAAGAATAAATTTCTTTTTGATAATTATTTAATTGTTCATCGTAAAT
>CAJVPQ010002512.1:0-13616 GCA_910591825.1 Funneliformis caledonium
TTTTGTACTCTCTATCTTGTAATTTGTAATATTGTAAGACTTTACTTTACTCTTAAATAAAGTTTGTGCAAAGCTACTGCATGTAAAAAAAAAAAAAAAAACAATGTGAAATCTTATAATAGAAACTTAAAAAAATATTAATAAAATTTAATCCACTAATTGGATTTTATCAAATAAAAAAAATTGATTTATATTTGTAAAAATGAATCGATTTATATAAAAAAGTTTTTTTCAATTTTGTAAATTATATAAGTATTATATAATATATATATAAGCCAATCAGAAATTAGAATTAAAAATCATATAAAATAATTTATTTTATTTTATTTTATTATTTCATTATAAATTGTATTAGATATATAATGATAAAATTTATATTTTTAGCTATAAACTCAGACATTTTTCTAGTAATACTTTTTTTATAATATTCATAAATTACTATGATTTTATGCATATTTTTGAATTGTAATTAAAAGAACTAAATCTAATACTTTAGGAATAATTTATTATAATCCAACCTATATGTAATTATAATAATCTTGTATATTTCTTTTGCTATACCCTAATACATTCAATTTACAAATTCATTATCATATATTTTTTTTAATTTCAGTTTTTATAATTAATTTTAAATAAATTTAACTTTATTAATATTGAGAATATTAAAATTTTAATCTAAAATTATTTAAGTGCAGATCATAATTTATATTTTATAGATTAAATTTTAAATTTTACATATAAGAAATTTTTTTTTGTAATTTAAATTTATTCTATTTTACTATAGTAAAGTTTCTATTATAGAGGTTCTACATTGTACTAAAAACTTATCAAATGAAAGTTATACTAATATTTTTTTAGCAAAAGAAATAAATGAGATTATTAAACAAATTGAACCTAAAAAATTCTTTACAGCAGAATCAAATAATTAAAATACATATAAGATAATTACTAAAAAATATGATAATATTCTTAATATTTGTTGTATTGCTCATTCAATTAATTTAATATCTAAAGACATATATGATACTTCTTTTGCAAACTGAATTTTAATTAAATATAATACAATTATAACTTTTTTTTCAAAAGAATCATTAAGAAAATAATATTTTTATATTTAATAATAAATGTTATTTTTTTTATTATAATAATATTTAAATATTTTTTAATAGGTTTAGCCTTAAAAAATTAGTTAAAACTAATAATAAAATAGAAGAAGTTTAAAATGATAGGTTAATACTTAGTAGCATACTATATTTAATTGTGTCAATTCTATTTCACATTAAAAGAAAGTTTTAGAAAAAGTAATTATTTATAATATATATAATATAATTATTTCTTTTTTGTATTGATATATAGATATTAATTTAATTTTTCTTAGTTAAAAGTTATGATCTAATTATACAGATCTTCTTTCACAATCAATTTTAATAATTCTAAAATTCAAGTTTTTTTGATGATATATATATATTAGTATTTATTTTGTATCTCATTAAAAAAGCAATTTTAATATTAGAATTACTAATTATATATGCTATTTAATTGTTTTTTTTTAAATTAGTTCAGCTACAATTAAAAAATTACCTGAAAATGATAATTGCATTTTTTCATCACTAATATATTGTAATTTTTAATAAATATATGCTAAATTTACTAATCTATATATTTACTAAACTTTTTTTATATCTAGATTATAAAGGTTTATGATAATAATTATTTATTTTTTAAACTTAAAAGCATTTTAACTTAAAAGAATGATTTTTTTAATTTATAAACTTTAATTTAGAATTATGTTAGATACATGAAACTTTTCAAAATTTATTAATAGCTGTAGACCTAAACTGTTACAATCATGTAATAATCCTAAAAATAAATTAAAGTAACCAAATTATATAATTTTTATTATTGCTCTTATAAAATTTTTAATAAAATAGAAAAGAAATATTATGCAAAAGGAGTTAATATATTAAATAAAATTATATTATTTGTATAAAAAGCTATTTAATATTAAGTTAAATATTACTGAATTTTTAACTACTTTAATGGATTTCTATGAGAGATTGTTTTCTAAAGAAAAGGATTATTTAGTACAACTATTATTCAAACTATTTTCAATTATATCTTATATAGTTAAATATAAACAAGTTTGATCTACTTTGGATAGTTATATAGTAAAAGAAGAAATAGATTATAATTAAATAAAATTGAAAATATGTATAAACTATTAGCTTATCATATACATGCAAAATAGAAATTGTCATATTATAGTATAGAAAAAACAAGTAAAAAATTTATAATATATTAGTTATATATATTTAAATTCAGATAAAGATCTTATTGAATTTATAGATAATAATGATGATGATAGAAGTAGAATTAATATTTGATAAGAAGAAAAGTTTGAAAATTAGTGATATTTTAAATTTAAATGCAAAAAAGTATTCATTAAAAATTTGAATGAAATCATTAAAGTTAGTTTAGAAAAAGAAGAATATGATATTTAAGATATACTTAAATTATAAGTTATAAATAATATAGATTGGAATTTAACTGCTAAAATTGATAAAATAACTGATATTTAAATTTATTATTGAATAATAATAAAATAATTAAAGAATCACTAATAATTATATAATATTCTATTAATAAATAAGTATTTAATTTTAATCCTAATGTTAATTATTTAAAAGTTTTTCAATTTTGAAATAAAAACTTCTTTACAATAAAACTATAATTCAAGTTTATAAATTAATTAATAAAAATTTGAAAATTAAGTTTAGAAAGATTACAGAAGCTTTAAAAATTATAAATATTTAAACATATTACAGAAGTTTGAATAAAGTTTCAGAATTTGACTTTAAAAGGTAAAAGCTTTTATCAATTACAAAACAATTTCACCTTTAATATAATCAATAATTTCTTTTTATTTAATAGAATAAGCATTACAATTACATTTAATAATTTTTAATAAATTTTTTATGTTTAATAATTTTAGTAGTATTTTTTTAGTTATTAAGTTTTGTAATTTTAAAAACTTTTCTTAGTATTTTTTTGTATAAGGTAAAAATAAGTTTAAAAAAATTAATATTTTTATAAATAATAAATTATTATAAAATTTTAAACTTATATATCTTGTTATCTATTAATTTCAAAAATATAAAAATACTACTATTTAATAAATCTTAATATAATAAATCCAATAAATTAATTGTTATATTTTTGTAATTATTATTTTTTTTAAAGACGTGGTAATGCTTATATTATTATAAAAATTCAAATCCAGTAGGTTAATACAGTGGCTACCAAAAGAAACGCAAGTGATCATTTTTTAAGTTTAAAAGCCTATAACTCATTAACTATCAATAATAGAGTTATAATTTTATATATGTTTTAATCCTTAGGTATTGAAGATTATTTTATATTAGAAAAAGTATTTTAATTAAAAATAACAATTTTGTATAAATTATTAATTTATACCAAAAATCTGATCTTAATAAAATTTTGCTATTAGAAAAACTTTTTAAGTAGCGAAAGTAGGATGATGTCCTTTATATATATGCTAGCCCTACTTAAGATGTATAAGTGTACTAAGTTTCGTATGCATCAGACTGGTAATTGCTGAGCTATTCAAATTTAAACGTTGTCAATTTACTTATAAAAGTATTTAAAAAAATAGTTTTATAAGTAAATTGACAACGTTTAGATTTGAATAGCTCAGCAATTACCAGTCTGATACATACGAAACTTAGCATACTTATACATCTTAAGTAGGGCTAGCATATATATAAAGGCATCGTCCTACCTTCGCTACTTAAAAAGTTTTCTAATAGCAAAATTTTATGAAATATGCTTTTCGGTAAATTAAAAAGTAATAAAAGAAACGTAAGTATGGTATCACAAATCAATATAGATCATACCAAATTATAAAATATATAATTAATTAAATCACATGTATTATAATCTTGATAAATCATATTTAAATAGCTTCTAATTTTCCTTTTTCAATTTCTTCTTTTTTTTTTTTGTAAATTTTTTTCTAAAATCTTAACATAAAATTTTTTTAAAAATAATATAAACAAAATGTTTCATTTATTAATCTTTTACTTTTTTTTGTATTTGATGGCTCGGTTAAAAGAAGAAGAGCATATCCAAATTTGCATTCTTCTTGACGAAAAATTATATATGCCAACTGAACTAGCAAAAAGATATAAAGTTAGTATTAGTACAATAACACGATTATATAGTAAATATAATAAAACAAAATCTACAAAAGACTTACCAAAAACTGGACGACCTCGAAAAATTCAAGAATGCGGCGAGCGGCAAGCTATACGATATATTAAGAGTGGAGAGTGTTCTAACGCGATAGAAGTAAAAAAAAATTAAAAAATGATTATAATGTAGAAGTTTCTCCACAAACAGTATGACGAATTTTTAAGAAAAATAATTTAAAGTCTGCAGTTAAGGTTAAGAAGCCACTTTTATTATCTCATCATAAAAAAGCAAAATATAATTTTGCTAAAAAATATCGAACTTGGAATAATGAAGATTGGAATAAGATTGTATGGTCTGATGAAAGCAAATTTAACTTTTTTGGATCTGACGGATGACAATATTGCTGGAAAACTATAGGCGAACCACTAAAAGATAACCATGTACAAGGGACTGTAAAATTTAGTGGAGGGAATTTTTGTATGGGGTTGTATGACTTCTCAAGGAATAGGATATTTATGTAAAATCGATGGTAATTTGGATGCTGAATTGTATATTAAAATATTAAATAAGGACTTTTTAGGGACATTAGAATATTATAATTTTAATATTTCAGACATTATCTTTTAACAAGATAATGATCTGAAACACACTGCACGAAAAACAAAGGATTGATTGGCTTCTAAAAATATTATTGTGCTTGAATGGCCAGCACAATCTCCAGATTTGAATCCTATTAAGCATATGTAGAGTGAAGTAGAGAGGCGATTATGAAGTATTAAAGAACCCATAAAAAACAAAAATGAGTTATAGGAGAGAATTCAAAATACATGGAATAGTATTGAAATCGATATTTGTCAAAAATTAATTCATACAATGCCTGAACGAATTAGTGATGTTATAAAGTAAAAAGGAGGTTACACCCATTAGTAATTTTTTAATATTTATTTTTTTATTTTTGGTATGTTATTTTTATTTCATTAATTTATCGTTAATTTTTAATATTTAAATTTTTTTAAATTAATTTTTTAATTTATTATATTTTTAGAATAGCAATATCTTATTTTTAATAAAATAAGGTTTTAAAAGTTAAATTAATAAGATTTGGTAGCTTTTTTTTTTAAAAAAAAGATTTTTTAATTTTTTTTTTAATTTTTTTAAATTTTTTAATTTTGTTTTATTACAATGTTAATATTTTAATGTTTTTTTTAGTTTTATTTTAATTGAATAAAAAAATATTTAATATTTTGATACATTTTAATCTATTTAATAACTATTTCATTATATTTATTAAATTTATGTTTTAAAAATCAAAAAAAAAAAAAAGAAATTGATACTTACCAATACTCTAAAATATATAATTTTTTTAATTTTAAAAAAATAAATAAAATGTGAGTTTAATTTAATTTATTATATTTAATTTTATATAAAATTTATATCAATAGATAATCCAGGTTCGTGGCTTTTAAATGATAGTACTCACATAATTATATAATAAAATCACGTGAAATTAAATGATCGACAAAAATTTGTACTATGCACTTGCATTTCTTTTGGTCGCCACTGTATATGAAAATCCTGAAAACTAGATACAAAGTAGAAAAAATAAATTAAACTGCTTAAAACGTTCTTATAATTTAAAAACTTACTAGCCTCAAACTAACTGATCATTCTATTATACTTGGAGACAATCATTAATAAAATCTTTATTAATACACTACAACTAGATTATTATTATGCTTCTCTTTTTTCCCTAATAATAATTCATATTCTAATTTAAATTCAATAAAAAAACAAGTAACTTAAATTATTGTTAAACCAAAAAAAGAAGCTAATAAAAAAATCTGATTTCAATAAGTTCTTAGTTAAGATACCTGTTTAATTTTTGATTACAATAACCTCTTAGTACAAGAGCATCAATATTACTAAGTTCTATTAGAGACTCTTCGATACTTTTAAATTTTTATGCTAAATGTTTGTCAATTCAGATTACAGCTGCCGGCAGGTATTGTACAGAGCTCAAATTACACAGTTACGAAAAACTAAAAATTTACTAATATCAGCAGATTTTATGACATTAGAGATCTAAAAAGAGTGTGATCATTTAGGAAGATAATGGAAAAATTATCATATATGATTGGTTGATCTAAAGTTGTTATCAATTCTGATTATCATTTAGGATATTCCCTGATGCTTACTTTTATGAACAAAAAGAAAAAGGAGAAAAAATGAAAAAACAGCTAAGAGAAAGTGATGAAAAAAATATTTTTAAAAAAAAAACACTACTGTTTAGACTAATAAAAAACTGATTTTTGAAATAAGAGGGTTTGGAAAAAATAAAAAAAAAAAGAAGTTTATAAAGAATGTTTTGTTTTTTATTCACAGGCTAAGCTGTAACTACTCTTGAATATACACATTTTTACATAAAAATTCTTAGTTGAGTGATCACTAAAAAGAGTTATATATATTTTTATATATTTTTATAATTATTAGATAATAAATTATTTTTAAAAATTAAAAAATTAAAAAATTAACATATATTAATAATTATTAATTTTAAAAGTTTAAAAATACTACTATTAGATTATAATATGATAAATCTAAAAATTTTTCATTTTTTTATAATCATTAGATATCAAAATATTTTAAGTTTTTTTTTTTAGAGATATGTATACATTGGAAGACAGATTAAGGCAGACTTTAATAAATATCTTGTCAATTATCCTGAGGTCTCATATAAATGAACACTATGTAATCTTATTACATATATCTACATAGCAAAGGTTACCATCAGTATTATAATCCAACAGTCACTAATTTTGATCTCATATTCCATATCAACTGACTCTTACTCAGATTTTAACTGATTATCAGAATTGGATAGAACTCTCTTCAGCCACAGTAATATTTTTACTAATACTTATAGGGTTTACTCTATTGATAACTAACAAGATCAAGGGATCAGGTTCTTTTATGATAGTGGCTTTGTATCCATAGCGTCAAATTACCTAGGAATTGAATCTGATCTCTAACCCTAATGGTAACAAGATCTGACTTACAGCTGCAGTATTTAAGTTAATCTGTGATACACTCTAAATCTACTAATAACTAGTTAACCACTTCCTTACTTATGTAAGGACCTCTGAGTTTAAAGACGTGAAACAGTATCCATTACAGACCTATCAGCGACAGCTAAGTTTCTATTGATCACTGGCTTCATTTATATCCACTTATTGTTCAAATCCAGTATTTAAGTATGATCAACATAGATCAATAAATCAATTTACCAATTTCTAATGCATATTAGTCAATACACTCATATGTTCAGTTACATATGAAATTCTTATGAAAATCATCTAATTTATACCTTGGCTAAGACCTGAATTTATGGTTATTACAGTATAACCCACAATAGAAGTTCAGTTGTTATCAACTAAACTAAAGATGCTGATTCCTTATCAAATATTTTAAGTTTTCTAAAATGTTTTAAAAATAATTATATATTTACAATTTAAGAGATAATTTTTATTATTAAATATTATTTTTAATAAATATATTAAAATTAATAAATAAAATTAATAAGTAAATTTGTTCATCATATTATTATAGTATATAATTATATTTTATATAAAAGATTAAAATAATAAAACTATTATAAAATTTATTGTTTAAAGTGAAATATAAATTATATATTATTAGAAATTAAAATAAAAATTTTGTTTTCTATTTATGCAGTATTGAATAAATCAATAATCAATAATCAAAATAAGAATTTATTAAAGTAATTATAATTAAGCTTTAGATTTTATTTTTTAGTATTAAAGTAACTTAATATAAAAAGTTTTTCAAATCTACTTAGATTGGAAAAATATGTTTTAATAATTATAAAATTTATATAAAAAGTAAAAGTTTTAACTTAAATAAAAGCTAAAATCTAGTAATATTATTATACAATTTTTTTATTTATCTTCAATAACATTAGAATTAAAGAAATCTAAACAGTTTGAAAAATTGTTTATAGTAATTTTTAAAATAAAACCTACTGTTAGCAGACTTTAGTATATAAAAAACTATAAATGTTAAAAGTGAATGGCTGAAGAAAAGATTAGCTAAAATGGAAACTTGTAGATGACTTATCGGCTGATTGGAAAAGTTGGGGCAATTAACATTTAAGCTCAACTGATGGGTTCAATTATATATAGCTCAAAAATACTAATAAAAGGGGATCTTTTCCGATCGGCCGATATGTTTTCATAAAAGATTATAAGATATAGAAAATAGTGTATGTAAGGGATTATTAGTGTGTGAAATTTTTATCTAAATTTTGTTTCTAAGCTAATTCTGCGTACATGACTATGATCGATCAAGTGAATTAATTAAAAAAAAAATTTTACCAAAATTTAGATTTCCTCCCTTTTTTATTGATTAGTCTAATAAAATGAATTCTGCAAGATGTAATTATGATAATGTGAGAATGCAGAACTCGAAAAAAAAAACAGAAACACTAAGCAAAACTAGATACTTGCTATGCAAGATTTGAATTACAAATTTTTTATTTTCTCTTTAAGGATATATTTCAAAAGCAATGGCTAAAAAAAAAATTGATTAAAATTGATTTTGTCGTACAATAATTCGAATTTCCTCATGGTGTTGATCGAATCCAGAATTTTTTACGATCAAATAAAAGTGATTTCAGAGTACTTCTCAATAATATCATTGATTAAACTTTGCAACGAAATCAAGATCATAGAAGATCACAGCTTAAAAGAATTAACCCCAACCACATGAAAAAAAAATCTTTTTTTTTCGTATTAGCGAATAAGAAATGCTTTATAAAATGTAAAAAACAAATATACACGAGAAAAAATAAGTTGAAAAAGGAGAAATAAAATATTTACGGGAAAAATTAAATCTACAAAATTATTTAATCGATCATCGAGGAGGCCACCAATATACCGATTGTATCACTTGTCGGGTGAGCACTCTATTAGCTCGTTAACGACGGTTTGGCCTGGAATTGTTTCATCTTTATCAAAATTCATAAGCTTTCGAAAACGTTACCTATTATATTCCTCACAAATGGATCCCAGAAATGACTCCTAAAACATCTATTCCTCCATCGTAGGACGACTAAAAAAATAATAATATACAAAAAAATGAGTACTTTGCGTCATCATCATTAAGAATTTAGTCGATTCATGCATCCTATTCACCATAAATCTTAGGAGTCACCCGTCGCTCAAGAACATCGGAAACAAGGAAGAACGTTCACGGCCAGAACCGTGGCCACGAAGAACTTTCAATTTCCCCGATATTTTACACCTAGTGGCATCGTAGCTTCAGATGCACAACGACTCGACAAATAACCCAGTGAGATACTCACCCTGTCAATAAACCTTCTTGAGAGGAGGCCGCCATCCCTATTAGCTCGTCAACGACGTTACCACCTGGATCTTTATCGAAAATACATTATACCTCCATCGTCAGGGCGACTAAAAATGATAATATACAAAAAATGAGTACTTGCGTCATCATCATTATGAATTTAAGTCGATACGTTAATTCGTGCATCCTATTCACCAAAATCTGAGCGTCCGTCACACAAGACCGTCGGAAACAAGGGAAGAACATTCACGGTCAGAACCGTGGCCACGAAGAGCTTTCAATTCCCCCGATATTTTACACCTATTGGCAGCGTAGCTTCAGATGCACAACGACTCGACAAATAACTCAGTGAGATACTCACCCTGTCCATTCGTTCTCAAGCTAACAATATCCAAACTTGCGACAGTTTTATGCCCGAGAATTTCTTCCTTTATTTACGAATGATTTAGAGAGAATTTTTTTTTATATTTAATTCTTATATACCATTTTCGTTAACAAACACGAGTTTTTTCATATCGTGTCGTTTGCTAGTTTTGGTTAGATTTTCATGAATTTTGATTGGTAAGCAGATCGGCTGCTAATAACATTTTCAGCAGTTCACAATTACAATAAATAGCGAAATGCGGAAATTTAATTATTAAACTAGGGTGGCGTTTATAGGATGTTGGGTTCGTCACCACCACCACGTTCACGTTGTTACCCTGTTGTAATGTTAATTGTGATATCTTTGATATGTGATGTTGAGTGAATGTCGTGCGACGAGCAGATTATATTAATAATAGTGAATTTTGTAGATTGCAATTTTATTTCATGTGTTGTTTAGTTTTAAAGTTATTTTTGTAAAAATTATTATGGATTTGTTGGGTTATAAAGATGAAGGGTTTTATAGATATTTGGCTAAACTCTCAAAATGGGCATATTCTGTGATTACTTCTGGGTCAGTTATAAAGGCAGATCTATCAAGAGTCACTATCTGGACATGTTTCCAACTGGAACATCAGCTAAGAGTAACATATGCTTAACTAGTGGAAAAAATTTGTTATCTAAGTTAAGGGATACATTATGCAGGATGAGCCCTTGAGTTTTGTGCACAGTTAATCTATAACAGTTTTATAATGAAAACTATCAATGATTTGCAGAGTTTCCATTAATGGTGAAGTAATTCATGATCATTTAGATTTCTAGGTCAATAATACCTTCTGGTATGTTAAATGAGATTTAGATCAGGTTTTGCTTGGATTGATGTCAATAATGACATCAATTGTTCCATTACAAATGCTAAGTTTTGTTTAAAGTTATTTAAGTATATTATCATTACAGCCTGTTGAACTTATACTGATGCTGATAGGTTCATCCTTGATTTAAACATTTTTTTAATTTAGGTTGTATTTCATCTTTTACCATTTACAAAATGTTTCTTTTATGTTAAAAAGTATTGCAAATCAAATGATTAATTTTATCAGCTGTTTATAGTAGTCTATAATATTCATAATATTAAATAAAATGTCCATTGGTTTATTAGTATTGAATTTTTGATGTTTTTTTTGTAGTTTTTCTTAAGTATCATCTGTTATGTTTCTAAGACAGATATTTTGTAACATGTCAAAAAATTTAGAATGCTCATATTATAGATGTCTGCCAAAACCTCCTCAAAATAATTTCGTCATACCCTTTTCTATGTTTTTAATATAGTTTCGACAGTTTCAGTTTTCGTCATATTGAATGGATTTCGTCATATCTCTTATTATGATTTTAATATAGTTTCGTCTAAGTTTCGACTGTTATTAAGGGGTTTTATCTCTCATCTATAGCTCATGTTAATAATAAAGTTAGCATAGAAATAGTAGACAAAATAGTTTTTAAATCGATAATTTGAATATTTGTAAACCTTAAATCAGTGAAAATTGTATTAAGTTGTCAACTAAAATCATGTTGATATCAGCAAATATTATGATATTATTGAAATAGTAGCAAATATATTCAATATAAATTCTAAGAGTTTAACTGATATTATGAAAACTTCTTCTATTATTATAGTAGTGATCTATTTTAGTTATTATTTAAACTTATTATCATAGAATATGAAAATGTGAAACCTAATTAAATTGTTAATATTTTTGGATAGTATGAATAGTAAATCTTCTAATATTTTAAGCAATAATATCTGTAAAAATTATCAAAAGATAATTTAAACTGTTACTTTTGATAAGTTTACTAAAAGATGAATAATATATTATAATTAGATTGGATTGATGAATGTGACGCAAAAGATTGCAAATCTAAATGTCAAACATATCGAATATAAGATATATTTGATAAATCTAATATAACTAATATATTGGATAAATAGGATATATTAGATATATTTAATTTATTTGTTATATTCATCTATGTATTAAATTTAATATAAATAAAGAATGATAAAATCATGTAAACTTTAGTTCACTTTAGTTTACTTTTAATTTCCTTTTAGTTTACTTTTAGATCTATCCTCAGTAGTACTCTTAAAGACACCTGACCTACCACTCGTATTTAACACTTTTAGTCTTTCAGTTTCTTTTTATTCTCTTTTATTTTTTTATTTCTTTCTTTATTTCTTATTGTTTATTGTTAATAAATATATTGTTATAACCTTGAATCAATTGAGTTGTCTTACTTTTAGTATTGTTAAGATTACACTACCATGTAAATTATAAAAGCTTAAGTTAAACTGTATTAGGTTACTATGTAAACTTTAAAAGAATCATCACTCAAACATTCTGTCTAACAGTTGCAATTTGATAGGATTGCATGTTAATAATATAATTTTCTATTCCTTCTGATCTAATAATAAAGAAGTAAAGTCAATGATATTTATTTTTTGTTATTTTAGAATGAATATTGCATAATATTAGTTAAGTAATAATTAATATATAGTATTTTTAGAAAATATTGAAAATAAAATTTTTAATGAATCTAATTAACTTTTTAAGATTATTATTATATCTCTTAAAATAGTATATTTTAAGTTTAGTAAAAATTGATCTAAAATTTCAGAATACCTTATATTTATAAATTATTTTATTTATTAGAAATAATTTTAAAAACTTTGATTAATTTCTTTGGAAATATTTAGAAACTTAAATAAATAATGATTACAATATATTGAAATTTTTTTTTCAACTTATTTTTATTTTGTATAGATATAGATTTTGATAAAAGTATATTTTTTTATTAGTTAATTTTAAAAAATAATATTAAATAATTATTAATTTAATCCTTTTTAAGATATAAGTAGATTACTTAAATACAAATTTTATTTGTTAGTTTATTTATATATTTTTTTAATAAGATCTTTGAAATAAGAATCATCTTTTTCTCTTATTAATAAATAACTAAATAGAATTACCTTTGATCTATAATTTGAAAAATCTGTATTGAGATACTTTACTTATAATAAAGAATTTTAGATTAACTTACTAAGTAGCAAAAATATTATCTCTAATACTTTTAATCTTTAAACAACTATATGCTTCTTAAATTAATCATTTTTTATTATATTAAAGATATAGAAAAATTTTATTTTTATTATGTACTTGATAATGTATCTGACAAATCTTTTAAAGATTACATATTAAGCATTTATATAAATATTTTAGATCATCAAAATTTCAGAATAATATAAGATCATCTACTGATCTGAAAATTTTGTACATTTGTATATATACTTGTAAGAATTTAGATTAAGATAAATAGTATTAGAGAATGGTTACAAAAAGTTTTTTTTATACTTCTTACTAAAAATAGCAGGTCTACTACATTTAAAGCAGTATTAACTTTTAACTATTTGGTTAAAGTTTAACCATTAATTATTTAGTTAATTTGGCTAATCAAATAGTTAAAAAAATCTTAATTGCAGTTAAATGTAAAGCTCTGAACAGTTCAGATTAATTTGAAAATTTTTAATTCAGATCAACTTTGGTTCAGTTTCAGATTGCAAAAATTTCAATCTGAAAATTTTCAGTTCAGTTCAGATTTTTTTC
>CAJVPQ010002513.1:0-13610 GCA_910591825.1 Funneliformis caledonium
TTAAGATAATAAGAAACTAAACCCTGTTTGAAAATAATTATAAATCAATCAAATAGAAATTCAAACTTACTATCATGCTCAATTCCACTTAACACTTAACATTGCCAGAAAGTCAAATTCTTGATAATAATGTGTTAGTGAAAAATGACACCAAACCCTATGATAAAAAGAGTAACATTAATACATTATAATGAAGATAAGGAGAAATATAAATATATTTTTTATTTACCATTCGGAGTTATTGTAAAACTTAAAATTCCAATGAAATCCATCATCTTTTCTCATGCAGGAATTTCTCAAATAATTTTAGATATACATGTATGTACTTTAGAACTATGTAGAATTTGTAAATGTTTTAACGATCCGACAGATATGTTACATAAAAATGAGTTAAATATTATATCATATTCAAAATAATTGTAATAAAATCAATTGAATAAACTAACCAATAACAATAAATTAGCACAATCTGTAATAACGCCATTATGCTTGTCCAATTAATAGTTTCAACAATCCATTTCCTCCATGCTAAGTATTGATAAGTCCACTTGTACAATAAATTGGAAAGCATTTCCAAACCTTAGATCATCTAGATGTTGATGTGAATGCACTAAGGCAAGTTTTAGTGCTTAGAGTTCCAAGCACATTTGCTACTCTAAGATTAGATAAAGATAAATATGATAGCATAATTTCAATATTTAAGCCAAATCCAACAAACATAATGCATATTATATATATACAAGTTCTCACCAAACACCATTATGAGTTACGACATCCCCAAAGACAATTCCTAGTGGCATGTTAACACCATAAGTTAAATTAACTTTGTTACTTCTATTAAATTTCACCAAGATCAGAGAAATTAAACAGTATATGTATAAGCAGATTTGGAAAAGGTCAAGCCCAAATATAGAATTACTGTTCGAATTCGTTTTTATTAGCTCCAGTAGTTGACTGTGATGTAATTTCGGCAGCACCAAGTAAGGTAATGCAGGATTCTCTGATTTGTGTCAATAGCATTTTACTAAGGGGGAACAAATAATAATTAATTATCTGTCATAAAGAAAGAAAAGCTAATAATTATTATGCAACTTATTAGATAACGCTATTACTTGGTAATTCCTTTTCACATATTCCATTATTTGTTAATAAATCTATGTTTTTTGTGCTTGCCTGTAGTTCCCGCTTCTTCAATAAAACTCACTAAATATGACAGTTCTTTCCTTCTATAGGAACAAAATAACTGACAAGAGTTCAATAATTCTAAATACTCGATTTTAATTGATCATCGGCTCTTGTGACTATTTTTTTAACACAAAATATAAAAAATAAAAAATGTGAGAATGAGATCAGAAACCACGATATATTATCATGCCATTTCTTCTAGCCCAAATCACCAGTATTGTATTACCTTTGCCATCTATGTCATGAATCTTGTTGCTAAATCAATCCATCTTTATAACATCTATCATCAATCTCCTTGTAATTTTATAAGGTAAATTAGATAAAATGATAGAATGAATAATTTAAAAATATCATCAGCACGCTTACCCAAGTTTACTAAGAGAATTTCGCCAATGAGTTCTTTCAGTTTTTCTACCAAATTGCGCTCACTATTTTCGAGCTGGGTTTTTATTTTTAACTAATAAAATACATAGTGAGATTGGTTATAGAAAAAAGATTTGACGTAATGTTGAGAAGAAAATAATAAAAATAAATATAAACCTCAATTGCTCGAATCCAATTAATTATTTCGGTTTTTTCATCAAGTTTTCCTTGCTTTCATTAATTCTTTTTTTTTTTTACTTTCCAATATCTAAATAATTAGGAAAAATGTAAATAAATATTATATATATATATTTTTTAAAAAATATCAGATATAAATCTGAATAAATACTGATTTGGCTTCATCGGCTTTAATCGAGAAACTTTGAATTTCTTTTGTAAGCTTTTCTATTTCATTACTTAATTCTTCTAATTCTCTTTCACTTTTTGCTAGAGAATTTTCAATTTTAATCGTATCCTTTTCCGCCCTTGATTGGCCACTTGAGACTTGATAATTCGCTCATTTATTAAAACATGTTGATCTTTAACATGATCTATTTTAGACTTTTGAGCTCGAAGTTTATCACCCCAATTTCCAAAATCTTGTAAAATCTTAATCTCCTCTTCAATTTTAGAAGGTTGTCTTTCAATTGATCTAACTCTCGTGTTAGATGTTCAATTTGTATTCGAAGTTGTCCTATACCCTAATATCATCTATATTTGGATTATTTTTTTTGCCTTATAGGAAAAAATCAAAAAAAAAAGATTACTTATTAACCCTTAACAATAATTTATTAGTACACATCCATCTCTAACTTCGATAGCTCACATTTTAATTTGTGATAAACCTATCATCTTTCGGCATAATAAGATTAAAAAGACGGAAACTTTTCAGGTGTTTGTATCGGGCGCATATCCATTGTAGGCAGTTCATTCAAAAGAATGAACATGGCGCAACCTAAATCGGTTTTTTTCTTTTAAGGTATTCTATACAATTATGTCCAACTTCAACAGAATCAACTGCGATGTTGTTCAATGCAGGACAGGCAATTGAAATCGCAACATCATATTTATCATCAATGACACCAAGGTTACCCAAAAGATCCTAATTAAAAAAATTAAAATAAATAAGATTTTCAGCAAAATAAATTTATAGAACGCTTCGCTCCGACTAACTTACACATAATCCTTTATACGACACTATCTTTGAGCTTTATCAAGATGCTAAGAACTTGTCCCCTAGACTGAAAAGAATTTTCGCCTCATCTTCTGTCGAAAATCGGCAAAACTAAACTTGAAATGTTCTTGCTGACTATGATAATGCTAAAGTAATAAAAAGATATATATGAGAATCTTAAAATACTTAATATATTAATTTAAAATGTTAAATAATAACCTTTAAATCAGTGTGATTTACTAGTTAATTTGATTCTTTTTATATGAGCTTTCTTGTTTCTAAAGAAGCAGTTCAATTATAATTAAATCATTACAAAAAAAAAATTGATGCCTTATAATAATACCTTTTTCCGACATGATTCTCTAAGCGTGACGGCATCTTCTTCTGCTTATTTAAGATCTTGTTTTATTGAATCAACTTTCTCCTTTATACTCAGATTGGTTGACATCAATATGTGATTGTCTTGCATTGATCAAGGTGCAAGTTCTCTTCATTTGGTTTGAAAAAACTTCCGACTTGCCTTTATTTAAAATTAAATTCAGTTACAATATATAAAAGGTCTTTACACAATTAGATTAATAATCGATTCACATACCCTTTAAGATTTCCTGATTTATTCGAGTTAAATTTCTTGGGCCTCTAAAGTTATTTTCAAGCCCACCATTTCTTCCATTCGATCACTAAAATCCTTCCTGTTCATTAAATCGTAATGCTGTTTTCGCTTCCGAAAGTCCATGACGATCCTATAATAAAAGCTTATTGTATTTCTCGAATATATCTGTGCATCAAAATATCATAAACAAATAAACCTACCGTAGAAAATGCCATTGTCACTTTCTTCTTTTTAGAATTGCGTGTTTTTTTTCTTTCTTCCAGGTTAATATCATCTTTCTCATAATTTGCCAATTCTTCTAGAATTTCATTAGTTACTTTTTCAAGTTGCTTATTAAAATAAATACAATTATTAAAGTTTATTTATTTGTAAATTTTTATAATTATTTTATCTGTAAGGTATTAACAGAATCTCTGTATTTATCTTGTTATCTTGTTTTATCTGAACATGCTTTTCTTCTTCTTCTCTTAGTTGATCTATTAATTTATTCTAAGGATTAATAAATAAATTAACTGCCATATTAAAATAACTTGTCTTGATAAGTTATTAAATCTAATGACTTACCACAGCCTTAGTTAATATTTCAGTATTATTCTTACACTCTAGCAAAATTTTTGACTGCTTCAAAGCTAACGTGTTTTCATCTCGGAGAAAATCTTCTGCTTCTTTTTTCATGGTCTTTCAATTCAATAAGGTCGAATCAGTATTGTTATTTAATATGATTACAAACGCGATTTACTAATAATATGTTACCTTTAAACTTTGTTAACTATTTTAACGCGATTTAATTTTTCTGATCGTTCTTCATCCAATGTTTCAACCTTTTCATTTGCTTCTTCAAAAAGGGAATTTATATTTATGAAGTATTCAATATATTCTAAGAAACCATCTTCATGCTCATTTGGTGCTTTAGATTTCATCTGTGATATCAATCCAACTTCTCCTTAACCATTAATTTAAGCATAAAATATTGATAATGTCAATACATTAATCATTACCTAATGATGAAAACATAAAAATAAATAAAAAAAAAAGAACCTGCAAAATAGAAATCGATTATGATTCAAATCGATCACCCCTTCTTTCAAAAGACTTATAACTTCAGTGTAATTGCTTTGTCGCCCATTTATGAAATGCCTGCATTATTGCGAAAAGTTTGACGCGAGATAACCAATTGAAATTGTGATAGAGAGAGAAAGAGAGAAAATCTCATAATTATCCGAACCAGGCTATAATATTATTGAACATCATGTATTATTAATTTTAAGTGATTTTTTTTTATTTTTCTTTTCTTTTTTTGGAAATTAAAAAACTTTATTAGTACCAAGTCAAGAATTTCTTCAACACTGCAAGCATCTAGATTTTCACGAATGAATAAGTTCTGATAATTTGGCTTGCCTCATTTTATATGCTCGATAACCAAATACAAATAAAAGCGCATCGATAACATTTGATTTTCGCGAAAGTTCATTTGTACACGATTTCTGAATTTCTGAATTAGGAGATTGAATAGATTGAATGGCCAGTGGCTTAGAAATTTGTTTAACGATACACATGTTTCACAAATTTTTTTATGAAAACGAGGCGTCTTGAACAATTTATTGAATTGTTGGAAATTTTTTCAAAAGGTGATTATGAATTTGAAAGCAATAAAAGTTTTTAAACATTTAATAATATATATTTTTTTCATTTTTATATTATTATAATAGATAATTGCAAACTTACCAAACCTGCATATTAATATGCATCTTTTAACACAAATAAAAATTTATTTACCGCTACTATTACTAAAGTTGCTATGTTTAACAAATCAACAAAAAATAATAAACCTGAAATTTATAGCAATTCGTATAATAGTACACAAAATGTCAATTGAGCAAGTACAAGATCAAGAATCTCAACGTTTTATGGAACGAAGTACTGCTCGCATCGAAAATGGCAAAAGACAATAAACAGTAAGTTAAAAATAATTTTTTTTTCAATTTCATTTATTTTTTATTTTATAAATACTAATATTTTAATATCTTTATCGTATGAATAATGTAAGTTAGTATTACATAATAAATTTTATTTAAATAAAGATGACTGTTTAAACTATTTTTTTCAAAAAGGTATATTTATTATTACTGCTATCTGAAACTTACTGAAACTAGTTAATATTAACGTTAAGTAAAAATGATTTTTAGGTTTCTTTTGTCTAGCATTTCAAATTGCTTCAAATATTTGATTGGCTAATGAAATGTTATAATTCTATTTTATAAAATTTATAAAATGTATGTATATGAGTAGATAATCTATTATCCCTTAAATTGTAAGTATAAAATTGTTTATAAAATATTTTAGAAAACTTAAAATATTTTGATATATCATTTCAATGGATATTTGGAACCTTGATCCTACACACTCCTCTTTTAATGTTATTGACTTCATAAAAGGCATAGTTCCGTCCTTGCTTACAACGAAACTACATCAAATAGTAAATAATAAGTCACTCGTCCGTGGTTTACTTTCCTCAACATACCACTTCACACATGAAAAAATCAAAGTTCTCTGGCTCGATCGATGTGCCACCCTCAAAAAATTTGAAGATGAACACAACTTGTCCCTCAAGGATCGAAAAGCGAATACTGTATCAACTGGCTTTCCTGACCCCACCCCTCACACCTTTATTATCCCTCCCTTTTTTCATAAATCATTCCTTTTTGGTTCGCATTGGTCAAATTTTTGGATCGGTAGTAACCAGGCCCCCAATACTGGATGGTTGAACCTATTTTAAATTAGTTTAGGATAGGTTAGTCTAGAACAGTGCAAGGTTGGTTTTGATTTAGTGTTAACTAGATAGAAATTTTTGTACTCTCTCATTTGTAATTTGTATTTTACTTTACTCTTAATAAAGATTGTGCAAAGCTACCGCATGTTAAAATAAAAAAAAAAAAAACAAACTATTCATATGATCCTAAATCTCTTTCAAAAAAGAATAATACATTCATAGAATGTAATAGATGCTCTTTCAATACTGACTCTATAGAAATACTTAGTTACACTGGTCATTTAATCAAATGTAGTAGTATTGTAAATATTAACTTACCTCAGATCATCAACATAACTATTTTTTCTTCAGTCAACTCTGAAAAACTGTACCTTTTAAAGAAAAATATCAAAACTATTTCAGATCAAACTATTCAACATTATATGGGAGTACATCCTGCTCTAATTAGCTCTAATAGTTTATATTTAATTAGTCCTTCTTATTTTACTATAGAATCTTTTATTAATTCTCTTGTCACAGTTTTTTTGTTAAATTCATTTAAAAATAAACTGAAACATGAAAAGTTTTTAGTATTCTATACAGATGGTTTATATAGATTTTTATCAGATCACACTGATTCTATTACTTATATGAGCTCTGTTTTTCTCTTAATTCATAATAATATAGATATAGATTTTTTCACAGCTCTTTCTCATTTTTAGTCTAATTTAACTAATGCTGAAATTTTTACTTTATTATTAGTTTTTATCATTTGCTTACATAATTTAGATTTAAATATTTGTATAGATAGTTTATCTCTTATTTACTTCTATAATAAAATTCAACAATAAAACGCTTTTCTATACCCTTCTCTGATATTCAAACTTCCTTTTAATATTTATTGGTCTATTATTTTTAAAATCATTAAAGAAAGGAATATTTTGCTCATTTTCACTAAAGTAAAAGCGCATTTTGATGATCTATATAATAACAAAGTTGATCAATTAGCCAAATCTTCATTACACTCTCCTTCTGTTTGGATTATATTCAATCATATCTCCTATTTTAGATATATTCTCTTTTTGAATAAATGCCTATTTTCATTGCCTTTCAATCTTTAATCAAAGACTTCCTACAAACAAAGCACTTTATGGTCTACTATTCACTTAAAAGAAATAAAAAATACACTAATTTTGAAATCAATTATAAACTTACCTTTCAACTTCTCAAACTGGATTCCTTTTATTACTTTCTTTAAAGAATTCTGTGTATATTGTGAAAGAATCAAATTTTGCTTAAACAACTTTTAACTATTAAATTCTTTAAAGTCACACAACCTTTCTTTTACAACAGCTCTTAGATTTGCTATCGTTATAATACATCAAATGAATATTTCAATCATATCTGACTTTGTTCTATTGTCAGACCTATCATTGACAATATTATCATTGAACTCTTATTACACCTAAAAGAATAACTTTTCATACATACTTCTTGTTCAGGCTTTCTATCAAAAGTTTTAGCTTTCTTATTACCATTTCACCCTTATTATGCCTTTACTATCCTTTTTTTATTTTACAAATTCTTATTTGATCAAACTTATGTTCTTATATAGAAATCCAGATACGATCTTACTATTATCAAAGAATAATCTTTTTATATTTCATAATTCAATAAAAAGCATAGCCCATTTACTTCATCAACACAATTTTCTAGAAATAGTTTTACTAATACCTCCTTTACTTTAATTTACTCCTAATATAATCACATTTCTTTAATTAAAAATTCTTACATACATAGTCACCGTTGGCTTTTCTTATTAATACTGTAATAACTAGTTATTATACATTAAATTTTTTATAGTTAGGTGATAATGGTAATTCTTCTAGTAATTATTATTAAAATCTAATAAGATAACTGGTTGGTCTGATAAAATAGGATTTTAGAACTTTTTATTCTTATTAGGCAGCTTTTTTTTTATTTTTTTACATCTGTATCTCTTTAGAGGATTTTCATGTAAAATTTTTTACTGATTATGATTATACTTAATAAATAAAAGCATTACCGCGTCTTTAAAAAAAAAAGTTACCTTTATTATATCATTAAAATATTGGTAAAAACATTTTATAAATTCTGCCCATTTAAACCCTAAAGTTCTATTTAAGTTTTTTACTACATTTTTTATAAAATACCATAAATATAAAGTATATTTTATTTTATGTAGCTTAAAAATTTAATTTATAACTTTAATAATTGCTTGATCTTCATTTGTTAGTAATACTTTTAGTAAAGTATTATTAACTATTTTAGAAATTAATGAAAGTCTAATAAAAACTTTCTGCAATTTTGTCATGTATAATTATTCTAATAAAGTATATAATTAGGTCATAGTTATTGACTCCAGTAAAAATACCAAAAGGCATTTTAAACCTATTAGTTTTATAAATATTATCAAAGACTATTACATTATAAAATCAGTAATAATTCATTTTTTGTTCTGAAAACATTCAGATTGCTTGTTAAAATTCATTTGTTTCAGAATCAAGTATACAATTAGGTCATAGTTATTAACTCCAGTATAAATACCAAAAGGCATTTCAAACCTATTAGTTTTATAAATATTATCAAAGATTACTACATTATAAAATCAGTAATAATTCATTTTTTGTTCTGAAAATATTCAGATTGCTTGTTAAAATTCATTTGTTTCAGAATCAATCAAAATTTCATAACAAAATTCTTCATCTTGAGATTTAAGGTATTCTAAATTCTTTATAAAATTATTGGCATCAAACTCTCATTTTTCTAATGTTCCTTCTTTTTAATAAATAAAATTATATAAATCATTGTAAATTCAGATTATAATGTTATAAAATTCTTTTAATATTATGCAAATTGTAAGATTCTCACAATCAGCATGATAAAGAAGAAGGATTTTTTTCTTGAACTTTAATTGGAATTGTCCTTTCTTCAGATATAAACTGATGATAATTTTCTGAAACCATAGAGTGATTGTGTTTAAAGTTTGCAAAAATTAAGTATCAAAGCCTATTATTAGTGTTAAGTAAAATACAAACTTTAAATTGACAATTATAACATAGTAAAGTCTAGTTACTTTTATTTAAGCTTTATTAAAAAAACCTTCTTTATTATAAATTATTATTCTTTTACATATTTAGCCTATTGTATTTTTCTCAATTTTTTCTAAATTTTATTTTATATATATTTTAACTATCTAAACAAAATTTTCTTCTGAAAAATAGGTATCATTTTCATTGAATTCAATACTGGAAATTTCACAATTAAAAATATTTTCAGAAAATTCAGATAATACTAAATCACATTCATAAATTATTTTATTACTTTCTTCTATTTTAAAGTAATAAAATTGCAATAAAAAATGAAAGAAGAATATAGAAAATAGAACTGCAGATTAAACAGATAACATTGTATTGTAACGTAATATATTGTATATAATAAATATAAATTATATGAAATTTTAAGAGTTTAGAATAAGATGTGTAAACCTCCTGATATAGGTTAAGATTCCCTTAAAAATAATACAGTCAACCCTCTCTAAATGCATCCCTTCAGGACTATAGTGAAAATTTTAAAAAATGTGCATTTAAAGAGGATATGCATTTAAAGAGAAATTTTTATATGAATTCTATATGCTTGAGACTGAACAAGAGCGTGCATTTAAAGAGAAAATATATAGTGTGTATATTTAGAGAGAATGCATTTAAAGAGGGTTGATTGTACTTAATAATTAATTTACATTATCTATAAATCAAATCACATATACCTAAAATTATATATCTGAAGATTTTTGATGTGAAAATCTTAACCTATATCAAGGGGTCTATGTATCTTATCCTAAACTCTTAAAATTTCACGTGATTTATATTTATCATATACAATATATAAAGGGTTATTAAAAGTTTCTGAGTGCTATTTTTGGAATACGATTGATATATATAAAAGGTCAATGTTTATATACATTTATGTTTGTTTGTTTATTTTGCTTTAAATAACATTTTAACTTCAAATTTCCTTTTTCACTTTTTTTTGCAACTTACGGCTAAAATTGCAACAATGGGAAAAAATAACGAATTAACTGCGAAGCAACATGATGCGATAATTTTTTGTCATAAAAATGGTGATTTATATAGTAAAATTGCAGAAACTGTTGGATGTGGCAAAATAATAGTATATGACACATTGAAAAGGCATGCTGAAACTGGTTCTACCCACTCTTACTGATCTTGAAAGGGATGTTAAAAATGCATAGAAATCGATTCCAAAATGTGTAATTAAAAATTTAGTCGATAGTATACTAACACGAATTCAGGTAGTGATTGTAACAGAAGGTAGTCAATTAAATACTAGTTTAATAGTACGAAATGTAGCCTTTAATACCTATAAAATAAAGTTATAATATAGATTTTTTATTGAGTTTTAAAATTTAAATGTTTTATATTGCATAAAAAATCGTTCAGAAACTTTTGATAATCTTTTGTATTACATTATAACACAATATTATCTATTTAATTTGCAATTCTATTTTCTATATTCTTCTCTTACTTTTTTATTACAATTTTATTACTTTAAAATAGAAAAAAGTAATAAAGAAACTTATAAATGTGATTCAGTACTATTTGAATTTTCTGAAAATACTTTTAATAGTGAAAATTTCATTGTTAAACTCAATGAAAATGATACCTATTTTTTAGAAGAAAATTTTGTTTTGATAGTTAAAGCATATGCAAAATAAAATGGTTTTTAGATCCATTTAGAAAAAATTGAGAAAAATGCAATAAGTCAAATATGTAAAAGAATATAGTTTATAATAGAAAAGATTCTTCTAATAAAAGCTTAAATAAAAAAAATCAGATTTCACTATATTGTAATTGTCAATTTAAAATTTAACATCAACAATGAGCTTTGATACATAATTTCTGCAAATTTAGAATATAACCATTCCATAGTTTCAGAAAATTATCATCAGTTTATGTTTGAAAAAATGATAATTCCAGTTAAAGTTCAAGAAAAAATTCTTTTTTTTTATCATGTTACTTATGAAGTTCCTACAATTTATATAATATTAAAAGAATTTTCTGATATTATAACTTGGATTTACAATGATTTATATAATTTTATTTATCAAAAAAAAGAAATATTAGAAAAATAAAAGTTTGATGTCCAATAATTTTGTAAAAATTTAGAATATCTTAAATCTCAAGATAAAGAATTTTGTTATGAAATTTTGATTGATTCTGAAACAAATGAATTTCAACAAGTAATTTGAATGTTTTCAAAACAAAAAATGAATTATTACTAGTTTTATGATATAGTAATTTTTGACAATACTTATAAAATTAATAAGTTTAAAATGCCTTTTGGTATTTTTACTGGAGTCAATAACTATGGCTAAAATGTATACTTTGTTGAAACAATTATACATGATGAAACTGCAAAAAGTTTTCATTAGACTTTCACTAATTTTCTAAAAATAGTTAATAATACTTTACTAAAAGTATTACTAATAGATGAAGATCAAGTAATTATTAAAGTTGTAAATCAAATTTTTAAGCTGTATGGAATAAAACATGCTTTGTATTTATAACATCTTATAAAAAATGTAGTAAAAAACTTAAATAGAACTTTAGAGTTTAAATGAACAGAATTTATAAAATGCTTTTACTAATATTTTAATGAATATAATGAAGATGACTTTTTGGAAAAATGGAATTAATTAAAATAAAATATCCTTTGGCTAATAAATATTTAAGAAAAATAAATAAAAACTTAACATATATTGATACTATATTATAATTAACAAATATTTGTAGCTGATATAATAATAACATAAAAGGTAAATTAATGAATAACCTTATAAAAGTTATATTAGAAGTTGAAACTGGTTAATTTTTAACTGGTTAATTAACTAGTTAAATGATTAATATGTTAACTAATTAAAGATTTTTTTTAACCAATTAAAATAGATAAATTTAAATCTAGTCAAAATTTAATTTTTGATCAGAATTAAGATTTTTATGATTGATAAAATATTGTCTAACTCTGGCCAAAATTAATTTTAACTGGTTAATTAACCGGTTAATAAATATTTTAACTGATTATTAACTGGTTAAAGAATTTTAACAGTTCCAACCTCTAGGTTATATAGATATTATGACATCTCTTACAAATTTTTTAAAAGCATTTAAATCAGCTTTAGAACAAAGAAAGAAAGATGCAGAATTTGTAAAATTTCATGAAGATAATACAACTATTTTATTATTAACATCCTTATAAAAAACAAGCTTCAGGATTATTAATAAAATATGCATTAATAAAAACCCAAAAGCAGTTATTACAATGCATATTATATAAAAGTAAGAAAGTTAATAGATAAAGAAAATAACTTTATTTTTAAAGTTTTTTTTTAGTAATAAATTTATTTTTTTTTAGTAATAATAATGAAACTGAAGTTTCATTTTATGTAGAATGATTATGGTAGTCAACAAAAGAAAAGGATTGTTAAATATAATTTAATAGATAATTATTTTTCATGTTTATATTATTATATAAACTTTTCTGATATTATATGCTAACATATTTTTAAAGTTGCAGCTTAACTAAATTTAGAAAAACTTCCTTTACATTTATTTCTTATAAGATGACAAAAGAATCCAATTGATAATGTATTAATTAGAATGTATAAATCATTTTATAATAATACTAAAAAATTAGGAATAAGTAATCAAGATAAAATTTTAAATGTAGAAAATGATCACAATGATTATATATATCTTTTAAATCAAACTTGGTACAAAATTCAACAAATAGTAAAAGCTAAATCTGAAGTAACAAAAAATTTTTATATTTTGTTCAATAAATCAGTAAAAGAAGAAATATCCTCTCATATTTCAAAAAGAACTTCATAAATTCAAGATAATAGAAAATCAAAAATTTAGCAATAATAAAATCAAAAGGTAAGATTTTTTTTTAATAAATATAATTATTAATTCTTTTTTAATTTTTTTTTTTTTTTTATAACTTTTATAAGAATGTGTTTCAAAAAAAAGAAATAAAAGTGAATTTGAAAATACAAAATCTTCTAAAAGACCTGCATTAATATCACATGAACAAATTATACCTCTGAATTATGAAAGAGTCAAAGGATTAGAAGAAAATAATCTTGGAAAAGAAAATAATCCCATTTTCATAGATTACCAAATTTCATTAAGTAATTTTTCTTTAATGTTTTCTAATAATTATCATTTTACTTTAATATTAAAATTGAAATTTTAATAAAAAGATTTAGGAAAAGGAAAAACCACAAAAAATTCATGTTTTTTTTCAGGTTTATTTATTTATTTATTTCTTGTTGTTAAAAATTAAAAAATTATCTTCCATCAAAAATTCGCCTTTTATTAAGAAAAATTGGGAAACAAAATGGTAAATAAAAAAAAGATATTTTAAATAAACAAGTTCTAAAAATATATATATATAATATATAGATA